>JABFQA010000113.1:0-27348 GCA_022817065.1 Probaryconus sp. ZL-2020
AAAATATAAATTACGCTATCCTCATTGATATAAACATAAAATAATTAATAAATTACTATTTATTTCTTTCAAAAACATATAATCAAAACATGTTGTTTGAGGCGTAATACGTAGATAAGACTTCATTTAACATTATAGTCAGCATGTTTTATTACTAATTCATTAACTTTTTATATATAATAAGGACATAATTTTTATGCAATGTTACCTCATTATCATAGAAAAATAATGTTGTTGAATCAACTAAATCATTTTGTTGACTAATTTCGTTAAGAGGGTTGTCCTCTTGACAATAGTAATGAGGGGGTTAAACCCAGACTACTATGCTTATTTTTTGTTTTCCTTGTTTCCTATTTAAATATAATGGTTTTGCCTCCTTGTTTGGGGTCTGTATGACCCCAGTATAGTAGTCACGGATTAAAAAAAAAAAAAAAAAAAAGAGAGAGTTCTTGCCTTCCTTGATAAGCTGGCTGCAAGTGTGTTGGACACTCGGTGGACTAGGTTCGCCGCTGCTAGTCGAGTCCGTTCGATCGCGGCTCCTCTCGTTGCAGTAACCCTCGAAGGGATTGTTCATGGCGATAAGGGAGTTTATGATTTCCGGTGTCCTTGGCGTGACCTCGGCCGCCGCGACGCCGAGGAGTCCGGCGGCAGCCGTGGAATTAGGATTCACGTTCACGTTTAAATTGTACATGACTCTCGTTTGCCTATCACCATTTAATCTGCAAAATTAAACGAGCACTACTTTTTTTTAATGCGAAACACCAATCCGCGAAACACCAATCTGACTCCTCAGTCAAGGCTGACTTTTTTTTTTTTCTTTACGGAAATATCATTCACGTCAGGATGATTTATGAACACGAAATAATAACGATAGAATTGTTTTACCGTAATTATGAAATGATAATGATACCTTTTATCGCGTGGGCGTGTACAAAATTTATACAAAAAAAAAATAAAAAAATAACACCGGTAATTATTTTATGTTCTTTAAGGCACACGACGTTCGTTTTACTCGGAGAACATTTTACCAAATTATTCGTCAACGTAGAAAATAAACGACGTACACTTTGAACATTGTGAAATCAGGAGACGCTTTGACATGTCAGCGTTTGCGCTCACGTCAATTATCATTGATTATAATTCAGTTGGCAGCTGTCAAAGCACTTTACGATTTTTTCCTGTATTTTATTAGAGCTGCGTATCGTTTTATTTTTAAACTTATCACAGGTATTGAAGGTAAAGATTATTAATCAAAAGGATTGGACATTGTCTAAGACTAAGAATGCTGAATTTTTAATAGGAGAGAGAAAAAAAAAAAGGGGAAAAGTGATTTATCGCAATGGCAACGCGAGCTTTAACACACAGATAAAAAAGCAATAAACGCGCTGGTGTTAAAAATACGTCATTAATCTGTCAAAAATAATTTTTAAAAGACTGGCTCACAGTTTGATTATTGTTACAAGCGTCACAACGTGGGTTTTGTATCAGCTTAATGGCAGTGTTAACGAATTTCAACTCATGGTTTTTTTTACAGGAATTGTCGTTGCAAAAATAGCAGTATTTTTGTATAATAAAACCGAGATCTTTTTGTTTTTTCATTAAGAAATCTGAAGCACACAGAATGAATCATCGGTTTAGTCACTTATCTAATAAAAGTGAAACCAATCGCTATTAAAACTAATCACTTACGATGTTTTCACAATTTCCTCATAACAGTTTTATACAAAAATTGATACGAAAACAATCGGTTTTAGTCACAATTCATTAAGCCTGTAATTTTCATCTTGAAATCATTAACATAACCAGTTAACAATGTATTGTGCTTGTGACTCATTTCAACATTTTTTGGCATCCGATCAAAAGAAATGTTTACAAACCAATGAAATCAATTTTGCTTGTCTTTTTTTATATCGCTTCTTTTACGTTCATTTTACTTATTTATTTTTGTTTTAATGATAGTTGTAGTTGAATGAAAAAAAAAGAAAAAAAAAATAAGTTTCAACGTTACATAATCAACGAAGAAATACTTGTAATGTGTAACGTATGAAATGCCTTCAATCCATCAGAGTGCAAATTTAATGAGCGTGGTAATTTAACAGAATTGCACAACAGCAACTGCATAGGACGAAAAACAAATTTACAATAATGTAGTTTGAAAAATAAATCAAGCCCACGCCACCACGACTGGAGTAAAACAAGAAATCGAAGAAGAGGTAAAAGAAGAAGAAATGAAATTTGACGAACGTAATGTAATCCAAGCTTATAAATATTGATAAAATTCAAGGATCATTTATCGGTGTTAAATAAGATGAAAAGAAAAATTTAGTTTATTCTGGTACAGGCTGTTTGGACTGATATCTTGTTACATTAGACAGAGTTAATGTTCGTGCAGCATTATTATTGCAAACGCAGCTCATATTTTTTTTTTCTGCTTCGGTTGCATATAAATTATGATCGTGAAAGAGGAACTGATCGTTATTATTATTAGTTGTCGAATAATATTAATGAGACGACAAATTACATTGTTGTCGTATCATTTATTTGAACGTTCATTTCGTTGATAAATCCATGGGAATAATGTTCACCAAAAAAAAAAGAAAAAAAAAAAATCGTGAACGTAAAAAATTCATAAACTCAAGGATGTGCATTGGACCACTCTAAATACTTAACAGTCATGAATGATTAATTCTTGAGCACAGCCTTGTTTAAAATACTGAATCAAGGACCGTTGCTATTCGAGCTATTTCCATTGTACCGGATCGAGGATTCAATCTGCGTAGTTGCCTAAACTAGAGGGACCAAACACTGTAGATAGATGTAAGAATTTTATCGAAATGCCTTTAGCCTAATACGTTCTTCTCTTTCTTCCTCTTTTTTTTTTTTATTCTTTTTTTATATTTACTTTATCCTCGACTTTTTTGCTGGCTCTTCTTCTTCTTTATGTCTTTTTTTTTTTTTTTTTGATTCCCCCGCGCAGTTATTTCACAGACACATGTTGACTCGAACATATGACTTTTTCAAGGACTTCTCACAGTTTTCGAAATTCATTGTGGATAAGAACGAATGGTCTAAACCCACTAACCTATATGCTTTGTGGATGTTCATCATTAATTGGTAATATAAAGAATTCTCTTTTTTTAGTTTCTCAACAAAATTTGTTTAAAGTCGAAAATTCTATTTTCTCTTTGCACTGCTATGTAAGATTTGTAAAATTTTAAGTGTGTAAATTATATGAAATTTGAATAAGTGTGAATATATATTGATGTGTGTAGATGTAAATGTGTATATGAAATATATTGAAAGAAGAATCATGCATTGTTATTCTTGGAAACGATTATCCCAGGTTCAAGCATCCAAGTATAAAGCATTGGAATTTGATTTGATTATTGGGAGAGTCAATGATGGAATATCAACTGAGCTCTTTTGTGAAATTCAATATTTCCCACCTTTTATGTTTTCTGAACTTTAAGAGTTGCATTTTTCTTTTTCTTTTTTTTTTTTAACAAACTGTATGAACATTTCCAATTTCCAAACCAATTGAATTCTTGTAACAATTTTGCTATAAAATGTGACCTCGACAATTTTAACGTGCGGCTCATTTGAATAAGAAGAGGAAGGAAGACCTTGAAATTATGCAGGTTCTATTGTACTGGAGATTTTTTTATTTAGAATTCACTTTAAACTGATTGTACGCATTAAGAAAGCTAAGACGAAAATATTGTTTATCGATTGATCATTTTAGAAGGTTTGCACTTTTTTTTTTCTTTTGATGAATTTCAATAAATTATATTTATTTTACAAGTCCAATCTTCTCTGGTAAAGATTACTTTTAATGTATTTTATTAATTATTTAAAATTATAGTTTTACACACAGAGGAAACTAATAACTTTTTTTTTTTCAGGTATATCTTATCAAAATCTATTACCAAAAGATAGACTCAAAAGTGTAATTCTTTAAGCATTTTCTTCTTTCATCTTTTTCGGTATCTTCGTCCATAACGTCATATCATGTACTTTCCCTAAATTGCTGTGTCTAATCTCGTTCTATTGTTTCTCATTTGCGTTAGTCACAGAGACCCTTATCGCGCTGATATAATTTTCCTCTTTGTGCTTCATTGTTTTATTTGATTTCATTTCAGATGTCACGCTTCATAAATTTAACATTGTTAATAATGGTTTATTAGATTTTTTAATTAATTAAAAGAAAAAAAAAAACATATGATAAAATCAGATATTACTCAGATATCTAAACTACATCAGAATGAAGAATGCAAAAATCGTTATTCAGCCAAAATAGAAAAAGAAACAAATGGAAAAAGCAAATCCCCAAATGATCACCTGTTTCGTCTATCAGACTCAGATTGCAACACTCGAACAGCATAAAACGATTAAAATAAGAAACATAGAAAAATGAAGCTCGTTGCTAAATTGCGAATTCAAGAACAATGTTGACAATAATAAATGCACGAAAGGGTTACGCAATTTCCTCGTAATCGTAAACGTCAAATGATATTATATAATTTGTGATTTATGCGAGCTTATAAAAGTAATCCGAATATACTTTTTCCGCGAATTTCTTCTATTTTCTGCGAGCGAGAAAACAGGTGTCCGATAGTACTACCGATCACTTGGCGCGCCCCGTTACCACTAAAAATAGAAACCATTTGATTTTGACGTAAAGCGTACATGCGCTTCGGTATTTGGGTGATCTTTTCACACAGCCGAAGTTATTCGCACGTTAACGATACACGTATTTTCGTACGCTCGCGAAAATTATCGATACAGGTTGAATGTCCTAATTATTCACGCGTGCGCAAATATTATTTTATCGCCAATAAACGCAATTATGCCAACAAACGAATCCTTCTTCTCTTTCTTATCTTCAATCTCAAACATTATTTTTTTTTTTTCATAAACTTCTTCTTTTTTTACTTTAAACAACTGTCAAAAAAAAAAAAATAACTACAGGATTTCAACGTCGCGTTAGCTTTAATAACAATGCATCGAATTGCATTTGAATGTTTTAAAAAAATTTGAACTATCATCTTCTCATTATTAAATTCATATTAACGAAAAAATTGCTTTACAAATAATTTTCCATTAATGAGCAGCTTATCAAGAATTTTATACTAATGACTTGGCTGGTTTAAAAGAAATATTTAAATGCGAATTAAAATTTGTTTGTATGTTCAAATCGTGGACACAATATATTTGTGCTGAAACGAACAAAGAGAAAGTTTAATTGAAAATGTACTAAGCATTTGAATCTTTTAGTGATATAACTCTGAACGTGTCACTGTAGGAATTTTAAATATTAACAAGTATTTAAAATGATATCGTTGCAGAAATTATTTAGTTGAAATTTGGATCATAATATTCATACAAAAAGAATTCAACGTAAAAATCGTGAGAAAAAAAATCATTGTTTATTGGTCTATTCTAATGAGCGGTAATTTGAAGCGAAAGATTTTTTGCCTTTCCTTTTATATGCTCAGAAAAAAAAAATTAATAGAGTGGTAATATCGATTACACCTTACATAATATGAGACACAATATGATCATTGTGACCGTTCTTAAAAGAGGTTTACTATAAAAAAAAAAAAACATAGGAAAAAAAATAGATTCCTGTCTTAAAGATGATACTCTTCGTGTGTATCGATTTCAGCGTAAATAATTTTGTATACACGCAGAAAAATATAAAGGAAATTTCACTATAAATTGTGGCAAACTGATCCCAGAAGATAAACTTAGGATAAAATAATAAATAATTTAGAAAAAATTACCATAAATATGATAACATTTATGTGTCTGAAGTTCTCATCGATTAATTCATCGAATAATTGCAAAAAAATCTGTAATATTGATTTTCACTAACAAAATTGCAAAAACTACCTTCACTAAAGAATTTGCAAAAACTAAATTCACTAAAATATTTGTAAAAACTAACATTCAGAGAAAAATTGAAAAACTAACTTCACTAAAGATTTTGCAAAAACTAACTTCGATGAATTAATCGATGAGAATTTCGGACACATGTTTAATTGCGTTTGAAAAATATTTAGGGTCAGATCCTGCTGGGAAAACAGGTACGGTCGTTGGATGGGGTCGATTGAAAGAAGGTGGGCAACTGCCTGCTAAAATTCATGAGGTTGAAGTACCAATTTACAGTTTACTACAGTGTCGAAAAATGAAATACCGAGCTAGTCGGATAAGTGATAATATGATATGTGCTGGACGAAGGAGTCAAGATTCATGTCAAGGAGACAGCGGTGGTCCTCTTTTGGTTCAAGAAGGAGATAGACTGGAGCTTGCTGGTATGCTCTTCGTTAATTTTCTTTATATATGAGAAATTGCTTTATAATTTAAAAATCAAATCATACCATTTTGGATAATATCTTTGTTCTTATTGTGATTAAATTGTTATTAAAATATATATGCTTTTTGGTGTTTAATAGTTTCAGTTCTAAATACCTGAAAATTTTCACCTTGATAATGAATTTCTCAGAATTTCCATGAAAACCCCGATTAAAACAAAATTGAAAAAAAAAAAAACTAAACATACGATTCACGTAACGCGAATCTCACTCCGTATGACACTCGTTTAAATTCAGATATGGATAACATATATGTTCAATTTTTAGCAGAGATATTTATGTTTTTCAAATTTATTTTAACACATATATGTATATATATAGAGTTTTAAAATGCTTGTTTTTAATAGGAATCGTATCATGGGGCGTTGGTTGTGGAAGACCGGGATATCCAGGTGTTTATACAAGAGTCACGAGATATCTAAACTGGATTCGCACAAATATGGAAGACACGTGCTTGTGTCAGAAATGAGAGAAATATCGAAGAAATTTCTCTTTGAGTCATAAAATAACAATCCAAAAAATATGTTGAGTGTTATTGTTAAAAAACTAAAAATGAAACGGCTCAAGACTACATGTGATATATTTTGAATTATATTATGTAAATAATGTAGCATTTAAGAATGGAAAAAAAAAAATGATAATTAATTAACTTTAAGATTTAGTTAACCCTTCAGTGGTCGCGCTATTAAAATTGTATATTTGTATTTTTATATGACAGACCACTGAAAGATTAAATTTAAGCCATCGTTGATAGAGAATTGTTTCGTCTTTTCATCTCATCGTATTTGTTAGTTACAAATATTTTATCAAAAAATCAACTCAAAGATTTAAAGCATTCATTATTATATATTGATTTTCTCATAACATCTCTCCTTTGTCTTTTCAATCAGGCATTCGTAAATATGTATGTTAGCATAAATGAACCGTTCAGAAAAGTACGCTGCTGGAATAATAGAATCAAATAACAGTTCATTGTCAAATCGAAGGAATGATGCTACGTTTTAGTCGCATCATTTGAGGACATATGTTACCTTATTTTGACAAACCTCTAAAACAGACTCGATCTTAGATCTTTGTAAAAAATCCATTCATGAATATTATCAATTTGTATTACATTAATTTAAATAATAAATAATTTTACCTATCAAAGTGATACGCGTTATTTAAATTTACCTCTTAACAGACTTAAAAACGATGAAAAATCATTTGAAATTTGATACGATTCGATTGCCAAGAGAAGTCCATTTATAAAATGATTAGAGATAAAAGGAAGAATATATATTTTCAATCGCGGATGATTATGACCTCTGCGGTCAGTGACAGTGGTGGACCGTTTATGAACGTGATCTTGATCGTGAACTGGTCGTTAGTTGACCAGTAAGTGGCAAGTCGTCGTCGCCTCCTTTCCTTCTGGAATAGCAACTACCTCATTAAAATGTTTCATCAGTCTCACTGGGACCTTGACAGCGATCGTTTCCAGGGACATGTCCCTGACTCTTTTTTGACGGAAATTAGCGCGCATCACCATCTTTGAAAAATTGCGCCTGATTAAATTTAATAGTTATTATTTAAAAAAAAAAAACACGATCTCTTCCTCAAGTTTCTAATATCGGTATTCGAAAATGAAGCCGGTCATCATTCATTGGATATTTTTCTCTGTGATATTAACTGTTCTTCCCGGAAGTTATCCATTTAAAGTGAGTTCACTTCACTTTGCTATCCATCATTTGAAATTATACAAACTTTTCATCTTTTCAATAAAACTGTAAAAAAAAATAAGTCACCCGATTTAATTAGTAAATGTAATATTACATTATTTTAAAGTATATTAAATTTACGATTCGATATTAACTTCTGATGAATATAAATAATGATAATAAATTTATTACTTGTTTATATATAGAAAATATTTTTTGTGTGTGTGTGTGTAACAATTCAATTAATTGATGCGGATTTAATTTATTAACATTATTAGAAAATAACGAAGGAAACGTTACAAAAAAATTTGCTGGGATTTTTTGGCAACAGACCACCAAGCACAGTCCAGACTACCACTCGATGTTACTGTAGTAAGTATATAAATTATATACATTTGTTGTTGATTGTTAAGAAATAAAGTAACAATCAAAATTGTCGATAAATTTTAAGATCTATCCGGTAGATCCGGATTTCACATCCGTAAATTAGTAATTCACAGGAGTGTGTCACAGACATACGCACAGTCAATCCAAAGGCTTTTTTGCAAAGTCGAAACAAATAAACATGTTTTGCTCTGTTACCTTTTTAGGATATGTTAATCATTTAATATCTTTTGATAATGACACGTTTATACAATCTATTCAATATTCTAATATGTAAATGACAGCTTTTTGTTTGTTTTTTAATTCTTAATTACGATTAAAATGCATTCATTAATCCACTTACATATTTTACTTATGATATAATAAGCGGCGCTAATTTTACTGACAGATTGAAATGTTGAGAAATGTTTTCTAATTTACAAATTTTATTCATATAAGATTGCGGTCAGCGGAATGAGGAAAGTCGTATCGTTGGCGGCGAAACCACTAGAATGAATGAATTCCCGTGGATGGTGAGATTATCTTATTTGAATAAATTCTATTGCGGGGGAACTTTAATAAATGATCGATACGTTTTGACAGCAGCTCACTGCGTTAAAGGGTAAATATCTTCTTTAACTTATCAATTTTTATTCGAAATATTTCACATTATAAAATAATGCAAATCTTTTATATTTTCTTATCAAGAGTTATTATGTCTTTTTTTTTTTTTTTTTTTTTTTTTATTACTACTTTGCGAATACGTTCAAAATCAAAAAGAGATTTGAAATACCCTAGCATCTTGTTCTGATTTAAGTGAAAGATGATTAAGCGCAGTATTTTATTTAGATTCATGTGGTTCATGATCAAAGTTACATTTGGAGAACACGACAGATGTCTTGAGAAAAGTCCTCCTGAAACAAGATACGTGGTAAGAGCTATCACAGGATCATTCAGCTTCTTAAACTTCGACAATGATATAGCCCTCCTAAGACTTAACGACAGAGTTCCACTTTCTGATACCATAAGACCCGTCTGTTTACCAATCAATGCAAGTAAGTTGAAATACGTTTTTTAATTAATTCTTTCCTTTTACAAAGTTACCTATTTAATTCTAAAATAAAATAAAATAATTTTTAATTTTTTACAAAGCGTAACGAGAAGATTAGACAAAAAAATCTGCCGAATCTTAAGAAATCCCTATTGGTTCTATCTATCAAGCATTAAATCTTTATAAAGACCATTCGAAATACGGTTCGTTTATTGAATTGAGATTTGAGAAACAAAATTGAAAATTAACATAATATCGAATGTTTAAATTTTGAATTACGTTTCTAACGTTAGAAAAAATTAGGTCAAATTTTAAGTTAAAAATCTATACGTTTGTTTCGTCGGACGGTTTGACGAGCAAAAATTTTCAACCAACGAAAATATACACAAAAGAATCTCGACATAAACCGACTAAATAAAGGACTTTGAGTAAAACTAGTAACATGACGTCAGAATGACATTTTTATTGGATTAGTCAGCGATATTAAATTTTAACAATCTGCTTTGCTTCACTCCCAGTTGAGTTAATTGACACATTGTTTCTTTGTTTCCAATACACTCGCACTTAATATCAATACATTTTTTTATACAAGTATTAATTTGTAAAATTCATTAGCAATATTTCTTATTATATTTCCCAAGATTAACAGAACAATAAGAGATTGCGAAAAAAGCGGGCGACCTGATTAATTCTGTTTCATGTTATAGAACTATTGCGATAAGAAACCCATAAATGTATGATGCACATACGGGTGCTGTGATGAATTGTTCATTTTAGCGGAAAATAACTGCAAACTATATTGCGGAAATAAGGGCAAATTTCATGCAAAGAAAATATTCCATAACGGAAAGTATAGAGTAAATGTTACATCAGTCACATCATTTCATGTAGATTGTATAATAGCACTTGGACAATTCATTGATTATAAAACAAAAATATCATCCTCATTATTAAACCATATAATTTACATAACATTTTAATTTTTCACTCATTTCTGTACATTTAAATTACAAAGTAATATGTTCTTAATTTAATAACATTTCAAATTATAAAATATATTAACTACATAACGTAAAAGATAAGAAAAATTAATTTAATTCGGAGAGAGTTTTATCAATTAAAAGCATAATACGGTAATGTGATGTTAAATAATTTGAAAACATGAAAGTGAATTTAAAGAAAGAACAGTAATTTTTTTTAAATGATTTTGTCGGTTTTTTAAAGTATTTTATTGTCAATCAAATTCAAGTTATGATAAAATGTTCCACGATTTTGAGCTTATCAAACTGAAATTGTAGAATAATTTTACGTGATTACAGATAATCAGTATGTAGGAACTAAAGCTATTGCTTCCGGTTGGGGAACTTTACAAGAGGATGGCAAACCCTCGTGCCTTCTTCAAGAAGTTGAAGTTCCAGTAATGAGTTTGCAGGACTGCCGAAATACTAGTTACAGTCCTCGTATGATCTCTGACAACATGATGTGTGCAGGATATTTAGACGGGAAGAAAGATTCGTGTCAGGTAAAAGATTATAACATTTACTTAATTTTTCGTACAAGAAGCTAAAGGTTTCATGAACAAATAATTCTTTTGTGAAACTGATTATTTATATTTAGAATTAAAATTTATTACTGATATTTCAAATATAGGGTTTCAACGAAATATTTTTGTAGCTTAACAAACTTCTCTTTATTTGCTCGCAACTTCTTCCATTTGATTACTGCTTATTTATTTTGTGGATAGGAAAAAAAAAAAAAAAAATATGAAATTAAATAAAATTCATTTTGTCGAAGGAAAATACTTCGCGAACAAGTCTAATAAATTGTATTATCTTGTGTATTTAATTTCGCAGGGTGATAGTGGCGGTCCCTTAATTGCTGAACAAGATAAAGGGAAATATGAAATTATTGGAATAGTGTCCTGGGGCAATGGATGCGCCAGGCCAGGATATCCCGGCGTATACACTCGAGTAACGCGGTATATCGACTGGATATTATCAAATACAAAAGATGGCTGTTTTTGTGAAACATGAAATTCAAATTTTCAATTCCAATCATACGCAAAGCACTTATCATAACATTAAATTAAAATTAACTATATTCGATACCAATATTTTATAATACTCAATTATTTATGATAAATCATTGAATAATTTAATAATCCCTAAATGAAAATCTTACACGTTGAAAAATAGTTAATTGAAAATACAAATTTCACGATAAAGTGTACTTAAAAGTAAATTGAAACAAGTTTACACAGAGACTGATTTAGTGAAAAAAAAAATGCATCTAAGCGAATATTTATAAAGTTCATAATTAAGATTTTTATTTTATTTAAGAAAATTAGTCATAGATGATAAGATGACGTAATTTTTTGAATTATTTATAAATAAAGATTCATACGAAAAAATCCAAAAGAAAGGTCTCTTTTAATTCCTTTTCGATAACGATCCGATAAAATGTTAACAGCCTCGGTAAAGTACCTGGCGTATAATAAAAAAGACTGGTTTCTTTGCAAAACAAGTTGTCATAATGTCAATTTATTTGTATATGTCGAGTCAGCTAACGGGAAGAAAGTCTCAGGGTCAGCGACTGGACATGTTACGTGAAAAGACAAATCTTAATTCACAATGGTGCAAAGCATATGCTGGTAATGTGTAAATAATGTAGGTATAGATAAATTGATGGTACTTTACATTGGTGCATGAGGGGATTCTGTCAGACAGAAATTCCAACGAACAGCACCTGACGTTAACAACCTGTTAGTACTTCCTCAGCTGCAGACAACAAAGTCATGAATCTCAAGGAATACATTAAATACTTAATTTCTATTATTTTAGTGAATCTTCACATAGTTTTTGGTCAAGTACCTTTTTCAAATAACGATGTAAGTTTAATGGAACGCTACTTTCAATACAAATTTCCTCTTTCTTCGTCGTCATACACAGAGAAAAAAGTTTGTCTCCAAAGTTTGTTTTTTTTCCTTGCTTTATGATAAAGTATAGTAATTTTTGTAGTAACTTTTTTCTACGTAATACTTTTTGTATTGTTTGCAGTCTCATTTTAATTATCTTTAATAAATGATGAACTTTCAGGAGACTGAACACGGATTAAAATACAGTCGTGGAGTTTTGGATTTTGTAATCGGTAGATTGAGACCTTGCGGCAAATGTAGTAAGTATTAACAATAATTTTGTTCATTAAAACTTTAAATATTTATATTGTAAATCCTTTGGTTGTAGTATACATAATTTTTTTTTTTTTTTATGAAAAAATGACAACAGTTTTCTTTTTTATTGAATTGTATTCAAATAAACAAAACTGCATTTAATCCAGATGATATTAGTTTTTCTTTTTTTCAAATAAAGACAATATTTTCCCTTTATTCCAGTGTGTGGGCGAGCAAATCACATAGGACGTGTAATAGGAGGGGAATTTACAGACACTCATGAGTTTCCATGGCTGGTCAACATTTATACGGATTCAAAGAATATTATTACAGGAGCCCTAATCAATGATAGATATGTATTAACATCTGCTTCTCCTATAACAAAGTAAGGAAATATAGTTATATTATTAAATTCAATCATTTTTCTTGTAAATTTAATATCTTTTATATCAGATTTAAAAACAATTAATGGAAAATTAATTGTAAATTCCTCAACAGCCAGCGGTGTAGATGTAATTGAATTGCGGATATAACAAGAAAATAAAGTTTCTCTCAAAATTAGATTAATATAACTCGATTCAGAATCTTGTTAGACTAATATTCATTAGAGTGTTATTTTATTTATGTTTCAATTTTTTTACTTTATTGGAAAAGTTTATCGAATAATGTAATTTTCTTTATTTCAGTTCTACCGCTGGTGATATAAAAGTGGCAATCGGTCAATATGATCGTTGTCATACTGACATTTCTTCTGCTAATAGCAGCGTAGAGAATATTATTTTGCATCCCGGATTAGATTTAACTTCCAAAGCCCGAGATCTTGCGTTGCTTCGCCTTAGTCGTCCAATTAAATTTGAGAAACGAATTTCACCAGTTTGTTTGCCCAATCCTGGTAAATACTAACATAAGACAACAATAATTTAATCAACATCTTATAAAAAATAAGTTATATTTTAAATAAATTTGGCAATTTTCAATAAACGTACCACTAAATTTGCCAACGAAGAGATGTGCTAAACTTTCAGGTTCTACCTATTTGGGCCAAGTAGGAACTATAGTTTCATGGGGTGAAACGGAAGCTGAAGATTCGGATAAAAAATCATGTCGACCAAAAAAAGTGGGTTTACCAATCTTAGGGAAAAATGAGTGCTTTAAAAGTGGAATAGATCCCACAATGTTTCATGAAGATTCAGGATGCGTTGGAATAGTCGGAGGAAAATCATTTGTTTGCCCAGTAAGTTAGAGATATGTCACAATTTCAATATGTCACACAGTACAAAGTTAAAAAAAAATGTTTAAAAGTGAAATTTTATTCATTTCATTTATTACAGGACGATGTTGGCGCTGGTGTTTTTTATCGTTCGTATACTAGTGTTTACGATATTGTAGGTGAGTCTTATAGGTCTCAATTATTACCATAATGATTTTATTACATTTTATTCGAGTAACCCTTGTAGAAATAAATTTGTCTGAAAAAGTCTGACAAAGACTGAAAAAATCGGAAAAAGTCTGAAAAAAGATCTGAAAGTCTGAAAATCTCTTGAAATTGGGAATTCAGACTTTTGAAGACTTAGTCTGAAAATGTCTTCCTGATTTAGAATATTTCAGACATTTTCAGAGTTTTTTACTTTTTTTGTTGGTTGAAAAAAGAAGTCTGATAAAGTCTGAAAAACTCTGTAAAAATCTGAAATATTCTGAAATCAGGAAGACATTTTCAGAACTATTCAGACTTTTTTAGATCAAAGTCTGAAAAGGTCTGAAAAGGTATTTCCCAATTTCAAGAAATATTCAGAGCTTTTCAGACTTTTTCAGACGTATTCAGACAAATTTATTTCTACAATGCTGGCTAGGTAGCGCACAGATCGCTTGAAAACCGTGTTTTTATGCATTTTTATAGTTAATTCCCAATATCTCAGAAAATGTTCATCGTAATTAGCTGAAATTTTTATATATTTAGCCCAGTTTATTACTTAACAATTTCACGCATTGATGAATAGGATATATTGGTAGCTTCCACGTGAAAAAAATTCGTAAATATCACCATTTCGGAGCATTTGTTGATAAAAAATTTTGTCTTAAAGGAAACCGATACTTTTTATTAAGGATTTTAATTCTATGTAAAAATTAAAAAAAAAATTATACTTGCACTTTTTTCTGTGAAACTCATATTTCGGTTAGATATCTGTCTTCAAACGATATCTATTGCTATTTAAATTTCCATTTCTATTTAATGCATTACACTTATCTCTTAAATATGCTTTGAAAAAAAAAGAAATGTGCAAGGATAAAATTTCCTTATTTTTTTCTTTACGTAGAAGCAAAATCCATAATAAAAAGTATCGGTTTCCTTTAAGAAAAAATTTGTTATCAACAAATGCTCCGAAATGGTGATATTTACGAATTTTTTCATGTAGAAGCTACCAATATATTCCGTTCATCGATACGTAAAATTGTTAAGTAATAAACTGGGTTAAATATATACAAATTTCAGCTAATTACGATGAAGATTTTCTGAGATATTGGGGATTACCTAGGTTTTCAATAAAATATGTTTTATTATTTTTTTAGGATGTTTTCCAACCGAATCTACAATTTCAGGAGAGAGCCAGCAAAAAATAAAATTTTCGACCCACCCTAATATCTACGTATATATTTTAAAATTGTAATAATCTTCAATTAAATCACCGATCAAAGTATCTCGATTTATATCATCCCAACCAGGTCTTCTGGATAAGAAAAATCCTGATGGTTGAAAATTGCATTTCTTCATCAATCTCTGGCGGTTTACTTTTCGACTGGGCATGGTCGAAGATAGAAAGAAATAAAAACATGCAAGTGCAGCCTGACACTCGAAGCTATAAGTCACTGCCAGTTTGCGGGAACGCCTTTATACGCCTTTGTTTGGTAGCACTTCTCTCATGAATTCATCAGTCGTGCTAAAGCGAGTACTACTTTGAAATAATCCAATTCACTTGGTGAATAAGGTCAAGTGGTGAAAGGGTGACGAAACAAGAAAATGGAGGAGCTCGACAAACAGTTGGATAAGAAACAGAATGAAAAAGAAATATATACGTAGAAAGACTGCGACTTGAATAAATGCAATTAAAAAAAAAAATATATAATGCCTGCACAAAAATCACCGTCGTTTTTCAGAAGAATAGTTTCTAAAAGTGGTATCGATGAGAATCAATTTCCGCTTGAAATTTTCTCAATTAACAAAAATTGATTTTTATTTTTTTGAAGAATACAAGAATAAGATAAATATAACTAGAACAACGAAGGGCTGACAAGTAAGCGCCTATTAATTGTTTCATTACACAGGAATATTTGCTGGTATAAGTATTAAATTACAATATTGAAAAGTCCTCGGAAGCCAAATGTCCAGGAAAGCATAAAAAGTATTGCTCGTAATTTCCATTAACAAGGTAATCGCTGGCTTACAAATGCAGAGTCACAACGAGAAATTGGTCATACGTGCAAGTAATTCGATAGTGACCTCCTTCTGGGGACCGATCTCGAGTATGAACAGGTTCGTGTAATCCGGATAATAACATAGATTAAGTCCGTCATCGAAATACCAGGAATTAATCGTATTCCATAGTATGTTACATCCTTTGAACTGTATAATTAGCATGCATCCACCTGCATCTTAATGCTTAATAACAAGTGATGGAACGCGTTCCTATTCCATAGATATGCAATACGTTACATTTCTTCGTATAACTATCCCTTACCGAAATCTATATCGTTTGTTGAAATATATTGCTCCTTGCAAAGAGGCCTTCGTCGAGTGATTAATTAATCCAGATTAACTCTGCCATGAATAAAAAGTTTTTTCATACCTCGGTTAGCGGACAAAAGTGGAACTATCTACTCCTAGGGAGGGAAATGAAATTTCCCTCCCTAGGGAGTAGATTGTTCCACTTCCGTCCCCTAAGCTCGGTATGAAAAACAGTATACAAGTATACAACATTAATATACTATTAATAGTAATCTTATTTTAATGAAATACCTTAATAATTAATAACGAATTATGACGGTTGTTGGAAAATTAGTAATTCGAGATGACTCCATCGAGGCGCGTTGATATATATTTTTGCTGCATTGGGATATCAATATTATTCATGTAAATACGGTGATCCTTATGATGGTTACGATTGTGCCGAAGCTTCAAAAGGACCATGATCAAGCGGATAAGCTTATACGGCGAAGCAGGATATGAAGAGGTGAAAATGAATGAGATAGGAGGATTCAACCGGAAAGTTAGTTTGTCGAGATAGTTTGTGTGTACAAGCATTTCTGCTTTTAAGCAGCAAAAGTTACAAATGTAAATTCATCCGTTACGCAATACTGAGTCCTTGTTAATTTCAGCACGTCAGGCACAAGGAAGGAAATATTCGAAACGAGATATTTCATAAATAAGAGAGCCGTACGTATATTCATAATATATACATATATATACATATATATATATATATGTATGTATGAATATAAGTATGGATTATGGACATTTGCGTGTCGTATATCTGGATTTATGCAGTTACCTCTGAGCGCCCAGGAAATCGAACTATTTTTATTCCTTTCGATCGCAAATCATAATAATTTTTTATATTTTCATGAATATAAAGGTTACATGCAATTTTTTTTGTCTATAAAGTAACGTTAAGGAAAATCATTCAATACAAGTTAGACAAAATTGAAACTTGTTAAAATGTCACTCTAATACACTGAGTCTGTTTGCTGTAAAGGACAAAGATACAGAGCGCAATTTACAACGACGTTCAAACAATATTTGATTTTTATATTAAATAAAACTTTTGAAATTTATTACAAAAGCCCCTTTGTTCGATAAATGGATGAAAGTAAACAACAGAAACGTTATTTTAACGGTTATTGAAAACAATTATGAAACGCGCGAGATTCGGAGAAATGGATTTTTTGTTATGTCTCTTCTCTGTTTTCTTAAGGTAGTATTTTTTTTTTTTTTTTTTTAAGAGTCGACGCGATAAAGTTCTGGGCAAAAGTCGGAAGTGAAAAATATGCCAACACTGCAAAACAACACCGCACGACAGTCCGGTACACAATGTGTGTATATAGATAGTGATACAAACATAGATATACACGTATGAGTAAATAGCACAATTCTCCTGCCGAATACAGAGATATTTAATTTCATCTCCGTCTTTGAAACTGATGCTCTCTCGTGTTTTGCTTTATCAGGATTTTTCGCGGACGATATACACCTGATGAGAGCAATTATTTATCATTTCTATCATTTTGTTAATTACTCTGTTTGCTAAAGAATATGACGGGTGAAATTTAGAGAGAGAGAAGAATTTTTACGGATAAAAAGCAAGGACATGACCTATATTTACCGAACAAATGCGCTTTGTTGAAATACTGTGATATTCTGCAATATGAATGTACAGCATTATTATAAATGAAAAAATTGGAATCAAGAGAAAAGAATAATACTGATAATCGCGTTTTTTTTTTTAGGGTCAGACCGATGGATTTTCCGAAATGTCACAAAAAATTGTCAACATTTTTTAAAATGTTATAAATAATTATCAGCTTTAGTTAATTCCTAATTTATTTGTGCAGTTTAATAGTATTTCACTTGAATAATATGGATGAATTTTTGCATCGAAAAAAGGACTGCAAAGATTCTGAAGTTTAAATGACAAAAAATTAAGCTCGAAACAAAAACCAGTAATTTTAATTATATGAAGAACTCGTAAATGAAGCAATGGAAAGTAATTTGCCATTATATGTTTCTTAATACCAGCTAATGATGTATAATACAGGTATATTTTTTAATTAGCGATGTATTACATAATATACGTTGGAAGCGCTTAATAAGGTTTCGATTAAAAGCGAAATTAGCGCGAGACAAAATTTTAACTAATTTTTTTTTAACGCCGTGAGGAATTATTTTTCGTTCGTTAATGCAGAGAAAACATCGTCTCTTCCACCTCGTTTTCCACCTCCTTTTAGAATAAAGCTCTTCCTTTTTTCAACGCTGTTCCAAATTATGCATTGCATTCAATTTCAGTTTTAATCTATTGATCGAAAAGTGCAAATTTTCTTTTATCACATGATACATCTTAATATCGGCGTAATATCAACATGTTCCATTCAAAGGCAAACTGGATGATGATGAAAGCTCGTTTGTCGAGCTGACTGAGCCAAATTGCCGTCTGACTCGACTGGCACCTCTTCTACTTTTTTTTTTTTTTTTTCGATATCCGACAGGGCGTTCGTTCGAGAAGAAAATTGGAATTATGCTGAAATATAAGTTACCTTCATAAGAACTAATAATTGATGAATAAACGTCCATTCTGATGGATGGTTCAACTTATATTCCTGCAACTTTGTACTCCATCAAACTTGGACTCTCACTATTGTGCGTATATCTGGTTTAATGTGCAAATAATAATCTCAAGATCATTTCGATGCGGAGAATTGACTGCCCTGAATGGCATTTATTATCGAAGAATTTCAATCTAAAACTTTGCTCAAGGAACTTTAAAATTTATATATAACTTTTATCTTTTAAGATAGATCGCACGGTCATTAGTTACGAGGATTTTCTGATGACATTTTCACTGCATTACATCGTTTCATTTGTGTAATTGGATTTCAAATTTATGAGGCTACCAATTCAAGGAAAGAAAAACTAAATACAGTAGAAACTATGTTTGTCTTAACGAATGAGGTTTAAAAAAATTGTCTCTGTTAATGTGATTTGAGTCTTTCGAGAAATCCCCGAACAACATTAAATCCTTCCCATTTTTAAAATAGAAAAGTTTTTAAAAGATACTCTTTATTATTTCGAATAAGTGGTTTGTTCAATGAAAAAAATATTTAAGATCAATTGTTTCATTACTCTAAAAATATTTATTTTACTCTGTAAGGAGTAATATTCTTTGCAGCATACAGGTTATTTACAGTGACGATAAAAACCGATGTGTGGAATGTATTTGGAAACCAAACGATTTCAGAGACTTCGCAAACGTATATGGCAGTCTCATCCCTTAACTCTGAACGTTTGAAGTTTTCGAGCAAAAAGGCTAAAGAAACACACGCTTACTATATATTCAAGCGGCGAAACGCGCACTCACTATTTGAGCTGCTAACTCTTATGTTAATGGTCTCCAAATAGATAATCAAGTAGTCTGTGGTTAAGAAGATCTGTGAATGCAATGCAAGCCATAAAGGATATTTCATTTTTTTTTTCATTTACTTCAAAATAAATTATTATCATTAATTGTTACACGTTAAGGGGATCTGTCACTGCCTGAAAAATTTAAAATTTCAAATTTCGCGCCAAAAATATGCAATATTTTTGAAAAAACGCAACGTAGTTCCAAACTATGAAACATATTGAACATAATTAGTAATTGCAAAACTATTTAAAAATATTTAGTAAAGCATTTAGTAAACATTTAGTAAACTATTGAAACTCGTTTTTCAAATTAAAATTAACCTTCAATAATACCTCCTATTAGAAAAAGGAGTTCCAATAGTTTGCTTTACCAAATGTTTTTAAATACTTCAACAACGAGTTATTATTTTCATCATGTTTCATAGTTTGGAACTACGTTGCGTTTTTTCAAAAATATTGCATATTTTTCAAGATATTTTAAAAATTAAACTTTTGGCGCGAAATTTGAAATTTGAAATTTTTGAGGCAGTAGCGAATCCTCTTAATAATTATAATGTCATGCGAGAAAAATAGGATACAGTTGTTATACAAGCGGTTAGTTTTGTAAATAGGTGAAGGAAAGTTGGAAGACAAGTGAGGCTACGTTAGATACGAAGTAGCTGTCTGAAATTACGTTTTGCGTGAGATTTCGAAAAATGTAGAAAAAGCTATAAATCAAAAACAAACGTTCAAACATTCGACCTACTCGGTCGATAAAAAACATACATCTCATTTATTTTGAAGAACTCGAGAAACTCAGAAAACTTTTCTGAACATGAAATATCGATACTCTCACAGCATGACAAATTGTCTTGTAACAAAATACAGTTTTATGTTTCGTGTACAAAACTTTATGATCTTTGTTACAACGTCCAAACTATTCCGTAATAAACAGAGTGTTGACAAATTGTAATGGATTTTTTTCACGTTAAAGGTATAATTAAAACTCACGCAAGTATTATTTTTGCAAAAAAAAAAAAAAGAAACAAACATGCCAACTGTTTTTAATATTTACAAAAACAATAAAAAATTTACTACGTTTCAAGTTTGAACGGTTGCCGTTTAATTTCCATTATCATTTTACATACGCATTACCTTCCGCTCGATGAAAAAAACATGTATGCCCCATAAAAAATGAACGCTACAGAATCCGATAAATAATTCAATCAGTTGTTTTAATACAATCCGATTTACCAACAAATTATCCTCCCTCTGAATAATTCTCCGAATGCTATGGAACGTTTTTATCTCAAGCATTATGACGGCGAAATTGCCTCGTTATTAAACCTCGTATAATATCGAATATCTTTAAATCGAAATATAATGACACCGACGAGTAGTTCATAATATATTTAGAATCAATCGTCGAATTCCATTCAGAATATATATCAGGCATTATTGTGATATGTATTAATCATTTACGAATGTCGAGCACGTATCAATAATTGGGGGTTTGCGGTTGGCGCAGCTGTATAACATACCCTCTTCTTGTTTGAAAGGCGGAATGATATATACTACGTGCTTTTCATAATAGGCGTGGTTAATAGCTGCGATCATTTGGGCGTAGTCGATAAGAGGTGGAACTTAAATGGGGACGGAACTAATAATTGTTTATGAGGAGGTGTAGTTTACAAGATCCAAGCTTAACATCTAGACTGAGAACACATTTTAATGTCTCCTTAATTAAATGTAACCCTATATCAATCAAATCTTGCAGTTATTTTAACTTTAATACAGTAGAACTACCAAATGATTAGTTAAATTAATCAGAAATGATTTCAATCAACTGTTCGTTAAGGTGAAGTACCCAATTACTACTCACTTAGGTCCTATTACTACTCACTTTTTATTTTTTCTTAGTTTAGTAAATATACAAAAACACTTTATTAAAAATATTCAAATAACTAGAAAGAATCATCTTATACATTTAGTAATCATTTTACAATTGTTTTTAATAGAAAATATAAAGAATTGAGTAGTAATAGGGTCGTGAGTAGCAATTGGGTCTTTCACCTTAATCAGATTAATTACCGTATAGTTGAATCAAATATCCATGTAGTTAATTATGGCCAACTGATCGTTGATTCAACGATGGGATATTTGATAAAACTAACATTTGATTAAATCAACTAATTTGTAGTTGATTGAACTACATTGTAGTCAAAATAACTGAAAGATTTAATTGATACTACACTATTTTTTAATTGACAATTCATTCAAAATTGTTTTCAGTATACGGAAACTATCGAAAGATTATTGTAATGAAAAATTTATTCTTTAAAGAAGTTGAGATTTTCAAATAATTGCTACAACAAAAATTGTTTATCATTTAGGAATGTCGAACGTGTATCAATAATTCTTCACAACGCCGATCATTTTCCCTTGCCAATAATTGCGGTTGCCATTGCGGTCGTGTAACAACGAACGACTGTTGAGATGACAGAGCCGCGACGCTTCTTTGCAAACAAGTGTGACAGAAAACAAGAGAGCCTGTTTCCGATTGCGTAATAAAAGCTTAGAGCGCTCGGTATTGGCAAGCGTTTGATTTATTCTTGCCAACTGCATCTGAAGCTCACCGAACGGACGACGCGTTCTTCATACTTCATTTTTACTCCATTCGACTCGTCTCATCTCTATTTTTCTTTTCCTCTAACGCCCTCTGTCTCTTTATCATTTTTATTCCTTTTTTTTATTCTCTGACACTCCTAAGTATTCTAATCAACACCCTGGGATTTATAACTTAGAGTGGGAATATCGTACACGAAGAAAAATGTTATCAAAATATTTATTAGAATTTTCATAATAATTACTATACCAATTGAGTAGTCATAGGATTATCATACATGTTTTTCTTATGTTAAAAGGATGTCAAACATATCAACTTTACCGACAGAGTAAATTTGGTAATGATTTTAATATATGATAAATAATAATATTTTAAAATGATTTTTATACGCCAAAACCCTTTATCGTCGATTCTTCATACATTTATAAACATTTCTATCTATATGGATTGTATTTTTGACGTATATTATTAAAGTTCTTAATAGATTCGTTTTGAATTCATTTGTATTTAACCTGAAAATATTTATCCCAAAAACGAGTCTATCAAGAACTTTAGTAATGTACGTCCAAAATACAATCTATAAAGACAGAAATGTTTTAAAATGTATAAAGAATCGACGATAAAGGGTTTTATTGAACAAAAATTAACAAAACCATAAATTATTGTAATAAATAGCTTGTTCAGTCTATATTTTCTACTTTATCGGTAATTTTGCTAAATAAATTGCTAAATAACTTCAAAACTGTATGTTTAAAATACAAAAAAAAAATGATAGGATTTCTTTAAATATGTATAATCAATGTATAACAATTTTAGATCGATTAATTAAACAAAGTTGCTGAAAATTAGGAAAAACAACTTTTGGCGGGAAACTGAGAATTCAAACTTCATGCTCGGCTTTGACATCCTCTTAATTTATAAAGAATTTTTATTTTCTTTATCAAAATTGTCGATCATCGCAAATAATCTTTTACTAAACGTCCGTACTTGTGCTTGCAATTTTCTTCTTTTTCTATTGTCACATTTTTGAAATCTTTTTTTTTTAGAGCAATATCGACGTTTTTTTTGTTATTCCCGTTACAAACGACTTTATGAATCGTCAGCGTTGCTGCAAATTACCTTCGTAGTAAAAAAGGCGTCGGAAGAAAGGTTATCATAAAAAGTGTAATGAGGAAGAAGGCAGTATTTTACATTTGATGATTAAATAACATCATTTGAATTACAAAAGTGCACCGAAATACGGGAAATCATGAGGAGAGCAGATTTTATAAGAAATGCGCAAGTTTCATAGAAAGTAATAACTGAAGGAATAACTAAAAAGATTGCCATGTACTTTTGCTATGTACTTTTCAAATTCTCAGAAGATGTACGAGAGCTCAACGAAGACAGACATGATTTTTCTTAAAAATTAAATTTTTCCTAATAACTTTATTCATTGAAAATATTTTAACAAAAAAATAAGCATTTCATTTTGACATTTTCCCTAAACATAATTGACTATGATATAAATGATGAAAAAGTAATTTATTAATTAATAATCGACTTAATTATTTTTCTCGTAAAACAACGTCAACAATCGTACGAAATCAGAGATAATTTTCAATTATTTTGGAAATGGAGTTTCATCTACAATCGAACGTGAATTTTGAATGTAATGAAATCTCGTTTGATTAAATCTAATCTAGTTTAATTGGAATTTCGTCCATCCATCAATTGAACACGAATTCGTACGTGTAATTATTTTCAAAATAACAAATGACTTCTCAATTGAAAATAAATAAGAATGTAATTAAATAATTTGTCGTTGAAAAAAAGAAGTTGTTCCGTTTTCTTTTCCTCATGTATGCATATATGTATATCTCGTGAGCTCTAGTTATTCTATAATGAAATTGCCACTGGATTCTTTTCCGACAAGAAAGTTCTCCGGGGACGCATTTATACTTTCATCAAATGTTCACACAATTACTTCTGACCTTTCTGACAAATATTGACTCTGCGGACTAAAACTTTATTTCATCGCCTCATTCTTGCTGTTTCTTTAAAAGTCTCACCGTCTGATTTTTCAGGTACTTCAACGCTTCACTAATTGAGCTAATGTATCATGGCCAATTTTTTCAAGTTAAACCATTTCCCCTTTGTCCAATATTTAATCTCATCAAAGACTTAACTCTCACTGTTTCTACACTATTTTTTTAATATCATTATTTTATTCTTTTGAATGAGATTGGATGACGTGTTTCTAAAACACACCAACATTATCATTAAAAAAAAAAAACACATTATTCTATTCTGAAATCAATAAGAGTTCTCGTTCGAACAAAAATTATAAATAAAAATATGAAAATTTATTCCATTTTACTGAACCAATCAATGGCTAATAGACTTTCATTTTTCCGATGACAAATTGAATTAGAAGGATATTTAAAAATGTCATAACCTTTTGTCAAACGTCAAACTTTTCTACACCGATTGAATGGACAAAAAAAAGAAAACACCAAACCACAAAATGCGAACGAAATCCACTGTGACGTCAATAAACAACGGCAAATTAAAATTCAGCGAGAGCTTTTTACACTCGGCGTTGGACTCGATAATCTTGAACGATGATTATTGGTGGTGCATGGTTGTTATCGTGGTGGAAGCTTCAACGCTCCATAAACGTTTTACTCGAATGTTCAACGAGGCAGCTGAATCTGGCAAACGAAAATCCATACTCGCGCTAAGTCATAGAAAACTGCTTCAGGCCACTAAAAGGTTAGCAAAGTCCGACATCAAATCCTCTTCTTCCATTGAGATGATATGTCGTTACGCAAACGATTTGCTGGATAATTCTCAGAGCCTGCCCACGTGGTTGCAGGCTGGCTTAATCAAATACATGATCCATCGAGCGAAATCAGACAGTCTGTCGCGAATTAAGGAAGAGATGGAACGGAACGATGCTATTGATCGCTTGTTCGACTTGATGAAGACTTATATTAACCTTGAGCCAAAGATCGATACATCAGCGCCAAATCGGAAATCACTGGAATCCAATCAGCTTTCAAGAATAAATACCAGAGTGAAGAAAAGGGGAGAGGAATGGAAAGACGGTGTTATTGTTGATGACAGTCCTTTAGGAGGACCTAATCTTTACGTGGTACTAACGGGATTTTATGATCCCCTTTTGCCTTCGGAATTAATCAAATTTGGTGTCCCAATCAAGTCTATATTGAAAGTGAACTGTTCCTACGAAAGGTTTAGAACGTATCCAGAAAGTGATGATCAGCAGAATGATATTAACAGATTCTGGAATCATTTTGATACCATTCTGAAGGATACAGAACAATCCAAAGGATTTTGTGATTTTATCTTTTTGAATTTATGTCAGCCATTTGTGAAAACATCTTTGGATGACGAAGAATACGAACGGGCTGTTAACGATGTTTATGACAGAGTTTCTTACATTGTCTATGATTTGTATGATTGTTACAGACAACGGACGGAATATATTGGCAGGATGAAGGTGCAAACTTTTGAAGATGGTGAAATGGATAATTTTGATATTTATAATAAGAAGCTTAGAGATATTCCTGAAAAGTTTGTATCCGTTCCTTTGATTTTGAATGCAATGTTGGATCAGATAGAAGCTTTTATGGGACAAGGCGAATCGTTAATTAGGAATGGCGAAGATGAAGAACTATGTGTCGAATTTAATCAAATTTCTGATAATCAAGATGAATCAATCAATGATTGCGGTTCAGATGTCGTTGCTAAATTTATCGATAATCTGTTTGACCTGTGCTTCAAGTATGATTTAAATTCAGATATTCTAGACAGTGAAAAAGTAAATTCGAATAGTACTTCGGAGGAAACTTGTGACGCGGGAGAGTTTCAGAAATTTTTTGATACTTCTGTGTTTGCAATGCAATTTGAGAAAGTTGATAATGACGGGAGTAATGAGCAGGAAAGATGCACGTGCCTTTCAACAAGTTTAAAGTTTCATCGGGAGCATTTTCAAGTGGATTACGATGACTTGAGACATTCGTTAAATTTACTGGCTATAGAAGAAATCAATCCGGTAATTGATGATACCAACTCATATCCTTTATCATCGGAAGACGAAAAGATTTCAATAGAGTTAGTTAGTTAATTTCAATAAAATTTCATTCAGCTATCTTTTTATATTTTATATACAAAATATATATATATTTTAATTTCTAGAAGCCATCGAGAAAATACCGAGAGGACAATTTCCAACTATTTCAACTGTTTAATAAAAATACTAGAGCCATCAAGTACTGACGACGACTGTGAGCGTTTGTGTTATAAAAACGAAAAACAATACGCTGAAACAAAACTTTGGTCCTTGGAAGAATTAAATCTTGTTAAATTACTATCATCAGCAGAATTTTATGGAGCCCTTTACGACTGTTTCCGACATTACGAGCAATGCAAATTGAAGTATTTAAAATTAACAGATTCTCTGCTGCTCATTTTTATGAACAATAACCAAACGGAAATGATCCGCGAACAAAAATGCATCTCAAATTTGCGCACGCCAATTTGTCTGCGCGACTTTGTGGAGTACGTTATTAATGAAGAGGAGGCCTGGCTCGAGATCGAGGAAGAGAAACACCGAGATATTGTTCTTTCGCAAATAACTCATTTTTTGAGTAATTCCAGACAAACGGACAAGCGCGAAATAACGTTTGAGTACCGGGATTTTGTTTCTTTGTCGTCCTTAAAGAAAGAATTAAAAACTGAAGGAGTTGATAATGGCACAAAAGGCGCCGAGATTGAAACGGGGAGTAATAAAAGGAAAATGAGTCAGAGCGAGGTTTCACCGACAAAGAGGAAAACAATTAAATATCAAGATATCGATGTGTCGTCGTATATACAACAGACACGCAAGCAAAAGTAAAAAAAAAAAAAAAAAAAAAAA
>JABFQA010000114.1:0-27343 GCA_022817065.1 Probaryconus sp. ZL-2020
GTATCATATAATTGAGACAAGGTATTGTTAGAAAAACTAATGGCTTTAACATTTATAATCTTAATAGAATCTGCTCACATCACATCATAATTTTGCATAGTCATGCGGTTGAGGAAGGTAGTAATATTTGGAACTAGCTCAAAAATCTCATAAACATGCTCAAAAAAAAAAATATACTGTTACTTTCTTCTTTGTTCAGTATGTCATATATCGTATAATTTAAGTGTAGTCTAACAAGTTAATGAGTTCTGGTGAATCATCTTTCCATTGTGCTGTAAATGTCAGTTCCATCTGGATAAACAGAAAATTAATACTGTGTAATATTTCAGACAAATTATAAAACGAAATTTCGTGAAATGAATTATAGTTCAAGTTTCCTGATTCATTATATTTGCTAAAACTATTACGTTGCTAACTACGACTGTGTAGAAATGAAATGATTATGATTTGACTATTATTTTTGTTTAATTTTATTGACATTACTTCATAATAATTTATTTAGTTTAATATTAAAAGAACATATAATATTAGAACATTATACTTTCATGATAATCTGTATTATAACAAATTAAGGAGGTTTATATTATGAGCTTAAAGATTATTTGATAATGTGATATCATAAGGAGAATAATTTGCTTGATAATTATAGGATTCAAAGGTTTCGTTTGTCATTTATTACATTATCTGATTTTGATAACAGTAAATTTATGAAATATTTATGTCGAAGAACAGAATTAAAGAAAGACAGTTAGATAGCGAAAATAAACTTTTGCACAGCAGCTGCAACATTAATTTTCTCTAAAGTGCATTTATAGACTAATGGTAAAATTTTATTATATTTTATTCAAGCACATTACACGATTTGGAATCATTGTTAAGGAATGTGAAAGATGACACATCTTCGAAACATGAATTGTAAATTGTAAATTTCTGTTACTTTTACCACATAATCTCAATAACTTTAGTTCTCATTCTATTTAATTAATGATTATTTTATAATAAGCACATACTTGTAAAAATCAGTTAGAAAGTATAAAATTTAATACAGTTCGCCAAAATTACATCAATTCGTGTTTTACTTACATTATCTGATCCTTTTATTTCTGGACTTTTTAGACCCACGTTTAATGAACTACAACTTAAATTAACAATATTTATGCCAAGAATGGAATATTATCGTTTGTGAAATCTCTGATAAACTGCAATGCCATGGTCATTAAAATTTACATTCTTAAGCTGAAGGAACCGTAAATAGGCATAGTATTCTTCTCTATGTTTAGGTGTATTCATTTAATCATTCATCGGGGGCCTTTTAGAATCAGAAACGCTTGCTTATTCTTACTTTACTAACTTACTATACGTACATTTGTTTTTATCGTTGTTATCCATTTGTTCTTTATCATTCATATGTAAATATCATTTATTTAAATAATTATTTGATTTATTGTTATATCGTCAGAAAAACATCGTTATTTATTGTGTAAAACAATTGTAAAGTAATTTTGCATTATTTAAATGCAAAATAATATTTTATGAAATTAAATTCATTTCTCCTTTTATTTCCAATTGTCTCCTAATAGAGTCATAGCATTATTTTCAATGAATAAGTAATACACTGATTTTATGTATTGGAAAGTATTGTTGTTGAACAATAGAGTAATATTGTTGTTCCTATTTATACGTGTTTTCAGACGTTCAAATGTATAACAAAATTTGTATAGAAAGTACAAATGTATAATACAATACTTATTCCTTATTTCATTCATTACAAATTATTTATTCTACATTTATATAAATCTTAATAGGATGAAACATTTTAAAAGATTTATGATAGTCGTATAATCTGTTAAAATATATCACGCTGATACAAGTGGATTTAATCAACAGAATACAAATTCTCCATTGTTGAGGTCAGCGCAGTTTAAACAAAACTGTTTCATAAATAGATATTTATAATTTATATCAAACGTTTTTTCTATTTGCCAATAAAATACTCCTAAATAAGTGAAAAACCCATTTAAGATATTTTCAAAAAGCTTGCCTGAAAAGGTTCTATTAATCCAATCCTTGATGTAAATTGTACAATAATCTAAATCAAGTTGGATCAAATTTAAAATTCACTTTATACATTGTTACATTACATACTTCTATTTCATTGTGCTTAAAGATTTTTTTTTCAATTAACGATATCTTCAAACGTCCTACTGACCCATATGAATGTGCGAAAAATGATATCTACTGTTTAAATAAAAGAAGACAACATATAAAATTTATGTATTAACAAATTTACTTTCGACAAAGTTGCTAATAAATGTCATATCAAAATTTCTATTTTTCTGTTGATTTACAATTTAAATATACACCGACGAATAGTTGTGACGAATCATTGCGAAAATTTTTGGGTAAAAAATAAATTATTAATTTTTTTAAATTCAACCAATTCGAAAAGAAATAGTTAAATATAAAATAACGAGCATCGAAGAAACAAACACAATGATTGTTCTCTAATCAAATGAAGCAGGCAATTCCATCTTTCGTAGTGTTTCGTGCTAGTGACTTATATAAATACACAAAGCTACGAACCCGGTTGTGCTCTAATGGTAGCCATTTCAAACAACAGCTGCATTAAGTCGGATTGCTGTTGGTATTAAAAGGTGCTCTTAACTGGCACAAAAGCGCGGACATATTGCTAGCGCGGGTATATCGCATCATATTAGTAGGCGGATTTCGCGCGAGCTAAGTGCTATTATCTGGAACGTCAGCCATGGAGAACTAACGTAATTACAGCAATTCTCTTTTACCTGGCGAGAAGTATACGTCCGTGACAGTGGTTCACTGTTGGTTTTTTAGAACATTCGGAGAGAGTTTGGCGGTAATACGACTTAGATGTCAATTCATATAAGTTGTATGGAAAATAGCGCGTTACATTTTAAACTCTTTCCAAACGACAACTTTTAATTGAAAGACTTGTTAATCACTTTAATATCAATTCTTTTAAAACGTATTGATATGTAAAATTGTTTGTGAAAGCTTTTTCACACATTTCACTTGTTAGCATGATAAATGTTTGCTTGGGAATAAAATATATTATTCGGAAGAATAAGAAAGTAATTTTCCAACAAATTTTTTGAAGCATTGCTTTAAAGAATATCTGACTTTAAAATGTAACCGTAGCGTTTCGATATTAATTAATTTAATCTTTGGATAAGTGAATTTCTAATACCGAAACAATGAATTGAAATAACCAGTCCGGAAACTGGTGACTTTAATTTAAAAAAAATAAGAAACATGGATATTTGACTAATCTCGTGGTCGTTTGAACTATTCTCTTGATCAGCGACAAGTTCTTATTGGGATCATCAAACGGGACAACGCCAACGATTATTTCGGAACTCGGACACGTAACACCTTACGACGAGACTTTATCCAAATATGAAAATCATGTAAAACTACTTCCCATTTATTAATACACAAGTATGAATGAATAGTCGTACAATGGAATGCAAATTAAACGGGATCAACGAGATTGCAAAAACAGTTTGTTGGCGATACCTTATATGGTTATCATAACGATCTTAACGAAATACTTGTCCATTTAGTAATTATGAATTTATTATAGACGTCACAGGAAAATAACTTGCCTTAGACATACTTACAGCTTTTAACATCAGTACAATATTTATAAGAAAACTATTCGTGCTTTTCATTTTAACATTACCATTTCTTTTCTGCGACAAACACAGTCTACTTTTATATATTTCAAATCGAGGGAAGATCAAATTGCTATTTACACGTAAAAGAAACTAATTGCATTAAATAAGATATTACGACACGTACAAATATATGTAATTAACAATTAACCAGCCATGCTAGTTTCTGTGTCTATCATAAAGATAGAAATAAAAAAATTCTAGTAATTTCGTTGTTTTCTTTTTTTACAATTTCACTCTCTTTCAACAATGGAAATTATTAATAATACATTAATGGTTTTTTTTTTTCCAATACTAACCTCCTTCAATAGTTTTTATTATCACGATATTTTTCTTCATTAAAATAAGTCTACTGTAAAAGCGCTGCTATCCTGTCCCAATTTCGAAACGACGAAATGCCTAATCATTTCCTCGTTTCTATACATCTCAAAAGAAAAACAACGAATTATCCCAAAAACCATCATTCATCTCACAGTTTTCTTGATGGAAAAAAGAAATAAATTACACGTATACAATAAACAATTAAAAAAAAACCATCAATCAAAATTCTTACATTTAACAACGCGACTCGAACAGTTTGAATTACATGAAAATCGTTTAATTTTTAAGAGAGAAATTTTAACAATAATTCCACACTTTCTCATTCAAAGACATTTCCCATGCGATTGAACGAGGAGACGAAATATAGATGACAAAAAATAAAAGAAATAGAAACAGAAAATATCTCGAATTAACTGGAATGAATTTCTCTTCGTTTTCATTGATCAAATTAAAAGTTGATGCAACAAGCTGTAAACGTAAGTCAGTTTTTTAATGGTACGATGAACAATCTCGCGTCCGACGGGACTGACTTGGAAACTTATTTCGATGAAAAAAAAAAAAAAAAAGAAAAAAAGTGACAAGGGTTGCACGAAAGTTCCACGGGCGTTTCTGAAAACCGGCGCGTTGGATGCTCTAAAAAGGTACATCCAAAATGTTGGCAACGTCCGTCGAGAAACTCGGATCGGTTGAATCGAGAGAGAAGATATTTTCTCTGACAAGGACCACCCGCCTGACGAGTTCAAGGACCGGAAATCTCACGCAGGCGACTCGGCCTTTTCTTCAGGATAGACAGAGGAGAGTGTTAGGCGCGCGGATGCTGGCCGGCCTGCTCGGCCTGGTTTACTTCTACGGCGTGTGTGCGAGCACACTCTCGTCGCGTAAGCATGAATACGCCGGTGCGTAAGGTGCGTCTTACATTAGCGTATGTAGGTAAGTCGATGTTTCTCTCCTCCAACGGAGACGGAAGAAGCCTACTCTCGTGGCCTGTATTAACATTCTAAATCGATAGTCACGTTCCATGACAAATAGTTCCCCTACGCAACATCGATTACACTTGGTCAGGCTCTAATTGCTTCCCTAAATTTCTAATCATTTTCCCGAGACCGTCTTAGAAAATGTCTGCGATGATTTCACAACGCGAACGCGTTGTCTTTGTCTTAAAAGGGAACTTGATTTTTCCAAGAGCCGCTCGTGGAATGGTTACCTTATTGACTTGTCCGATGCAGATGTTGTTCTCCTGAAATTCTAACGAGCCAAAATAAACCGTCAATTCAGCAAATTCGACATCCGTTATCCTGGAATAAAATAAAAGAAAAGAAAAGGAAGAAAAAAAAAAGAAGATGAAAGAAATGCACGCAATGCCCACACATACGAGTCGATCCGGGCTAGGTCATTGGCTCTGCACAGCCGGTTTTCCTCGATATCCGATACGCAGTTTACTTAAAAGTCGGAGGGGAAGGTTAAATAACTTTGTGCACGCAAAAGTGGTTCATGATTCTTATAATTTATTAGATATTTATAAATATACATTATACAATATACAATTACAATGCAGTTCTTTGTGTGTGTGTGTGTGTTTTTTTTTTTTTTTTTTTCATTAATTTTCCACTTAATTCGTAGGGCAAATAAATACTGAAGAATGATGATCGAGGATGTACAAATAATGCAGAGTGTATAGATCACAGTGGACAGACAGAGAGAGAGAGAGACAGAGAGACCGAAAGAGAGAGTGACAGAGACAGGCACGAAAAAAGTAAAGAATGACGAGATAGTGACAGAGGGGAGAAGATCGACGAGAGAGAGAGAGAAAGAAAGAGAGAGAGAGCGAAAAGATGAGGAGATGAAATCACAGTGAATCGAAATGATGAAAGTAAGGAAAGAAGATTTGGACTTCTTCAGACTTTTCAGGGTGTCGCTGGCTTGTAGGCGGAGTACGCAAGGTCATGACTCGACCTCGCCCAGCCACTGGAACCGTGGCCGCCTGAGACTTGGACTACCTCGTGACCGTGATGATCACCGCCGGAAACCAACTTCTTCAGGCCGATGATGGACGCGAGCACCAAAGCGAGCTTGCTGACTATGAGGGCTTTGCCAGCCAAAAGGGCCAAAGCTCCTAAGGCCAAAGGAACGAGAGTTCCGCCGATGAGCAATGGAATAGCCATCAGACCGCCCATGCCTTTCCTTTTCTTGCCTCGGCCTGAAAAATTCAAGTGTGCATTATTATTTATTTATGCATTTGGAGTACATAATTGAAATACGCTAACGAATGAACCAATTACCAACTTAATGCGTTAACATAATTTACTTAGATCAGGATAACGAATCAACAGATTATCTTATAATGCTATTCAAATGGCCTAACGGGTACTCTCGACATTTACTACCATCGGAATTGATGAAGTCGTTTGATCACCGGTAAATTATGTATACAAATTTATTACAATTAGACAGTTTACTGAATTCATTTAAAGGCGTATAATACAATTTTGGGTGTATTACGTGCGATCGTTATATAAGAGGTGTGATTATGATAATGAGATTGAGCTTTGTTACATAAATTTACGAGTCTCTCTGAATGAATTTCATTCATTTAGTTGGTTCATTCATTTAATTTGATTACAATGTGAGCATCGTTAAAGACATTTCAGTGAATCGTAAAACGTATAATCACCTTCTTCCGAAAGACTTCTCTGCAATTCCTCGACATTTGGTAACTTGAGTTTCAGCGTATGACTTTGGAAGAAACCAACGATTTTATCCATGATCATCGAATTGAGAGCGTCCTCACGGTCATCCAGAGCCCTTGGCAAATTGGCTTCGATCTCCTGCAGAGACCTGGGTTCCTCCTCGGTCGCGGCCACTTCGTCCTTGACTAACGTAACCCCGTCAACAATATTGAGCTGCGTGCTGCGGGACACTCTGTCCATTGCCGCGAGCAGCTTGAGTTTCAGACAGGAACTTAAGTCGGGTCCTGAACAGTCCTTGTACACTTGATATACATAGCGTAAATCGCCGAAAACGCCGGTACTACCGGATCGAGCGCTTTGGTCGTCGATTGAATTTGCCTTGGAATTCGTCTCAGCCGACCTCGCGGAAGCCGAGGCCAAAAAAGCACAGCAGGCGACTAAGTACGTAAAGCGCTTCATGTTGGATTAAGATAGGTACCTGGAAAAATATCAAAAGCAATCGTGAAAAGTACAGCACAGCGCAACCACAGGATTAGAGTTCACTGTTATTTCAGAGCCGATCCAAAAAGCCGATGGAAAGGTGATTTGCAATCGCGATATTTGATGATTTCAAAGAAAAAAAAAAAAACCAATTTTCGCAAACACGAAAATCACTGTACCTTTGTGTACTATACTAAAGTAAATGATCGCGCGATTCGATACGAATCAGACTGACGAGGAAATTGTTGTTGTCTGCGTTGTTAACGTGGTCTGCCGACTAACTATAAGACTACTATAATACCCGCTGCGTCGGTCGCGAGTTGCGTACTTTAGAGCACTGTAAGTAGACTGTACGTAACGGAAGCCCTGCCCTAGCTCTATATATCTGGTCAGGTGTACCACAGTACTCGGGGATATTCTTCCCCACCCGTCATCCATTTTCATACCACCATCATTTGAGAGCGGTTTACGTTTCAGCGACAAACAACCACCGAACCGAGGCGAGACGCGAGCAGAGAGCCGCGAGAACTCATCCAGCATCCTTCAAAGCTCCCCCCAGACATCGGACTTAGCGTCATGAAGTACACGAAGTCGCCCTCGTCCTCGTCGCCCAATCCGGCTTACCGAACCACATTTCGTTCCTACGTTCCCTTTATCCCCACCGCTTAACCACCTGTCGGTGCCCTCTCCCCCCCCTCCACCTCTCCCCCCGCCCCCCACGGCTCCGCTTCGACAAGTGCTTTCCTTTCTTACTCACTCTTTTATGATCTTATCTGTCGCGATCTTCTTTAAACGCACGCCTCGCGTTCGCGTCCGCCTCCGACGACAATTCGTATCCCGGAATCGGGAATCGCGTTGAGTCTCGAGGGCACCACCCTGTCTCCAGCAACGTCTGACGAGGTTTCTCCTTCGATTGATTAGCCGCACACGGCCGAGACCGTAAATTACAATTCGCATAAATGCTGGACGCACGAGTTACGACCGATTAAAAACCACCGATTACGATTATGCCTGCAATTTAGGGGTTTCTTCGCCTAACTGTAATTAACAACCTTTCGACTTTCGAATGCAAATTCGTACGCAGAGAAAAACACCTTTCTAAGTTCCGTAGTTGATTTTTCCTGAAAATTCAAGTTTTGCATCTGACGAGGGTCCGAGTTTTTTTTTTTTTTTTTGTTTGTGTAACATTACTCGTAACCAAAACAACGGCTGGTTCTTTCGCAAAACTGGATCAATTGTAATGGAACCTGTGGGTCCTGGATTAGCGGACTTTTCATCGAGTTCGCACCAGGACGGATTGCGTTCAAGATTCACTTTTGCATTTTTTTCCGGTTCATTGGGTCCGTACATTTTCTCATTTCATGTCCGATTCAACTGAAATTCATGAAATTCCATCGGCGTGGTTTTCGCTTGCCGATAAAGTTTAACATCTAGGTCAGATAAGTGAAAACAGGAGGCGTTTTACATGGATACGCATACGTTTCGCGCGGAAAGGAAGTGGACCCAGATGTTCGAGTTTGCGAACGCGCTCAACCGTCTCGAGAGAAGTGTTTCGTTCTACCCGAGATACCAATTTTGGTAATGAAAAACGTCCGCGGACGAGGAAAAAACGTTTCCCGTATTACACCGAGCGCGCATTTTTCACGCCAACAAAAACCACCGGCCACGAAAAACAGCTTTTTTTTTCCTTCCTTTCTTTCTTTCAGAAGAGACGTGGGAAAAAATGAATGCACTGTTGTACGAATGAAATTTCAATTGTTTTTATTAAAATGTACCGTACGTTATTTTACAATATATCATGCTTTCGTTTTTTGCGTCTCCGATTAGTGAATGATCACGTCCTTTCCATTCAATTCGAGCGTGTTCTATAAATAGAACGAAGACAGGAGGTAGAGGAAAAAAAGGCATGATTCTTTGAAAAATTCGTATCATTAGCGGTGAGGAAAAATTGATACCGGAACGCGACTCTTCAGCGTGAGATTTCTCGCGCGTATGCGTGCCATGACAAATATCTCCCCGCAAGGCGAAAGCGAGTCCGCCGAGGTTAGTAGAGTCTGGCGTTTTTCAGGACTCGTCGACTTCCGGCTCGAAGCTCGGTCATGTTCCTTTATCACGCATTCAGGCGCATTGTGTTTACGTTCGTTTTCATGCAATTTTAGTGGGTCAATGAAATTAAGGCTGGGTAAGAAGACAAAGAAAAGTACACGTGGGTTGTTTTTATTATTATTCTTTTTTTTTTTTTTTTTTGCAAAAACATGTATTGTCGGTTTACATATTTGACATTATTGCGAAGAGCTCCGGCTCAAATTGTAGAACCATCGCCAGGGGCCCATTCATCGTTATATAGTTAATACACTTTCACACTTTCGCTATTGTCTCAATGGCTCTCAAGGTCCTATTTTCTCTTGATCGAGATACGTGATGGAATATTCAAAAGCCAAAGATTTCACGGTTAATATCTATACCGAACATCATTTCACATCCTCTACTCATAGTAATTTGCAATATAATGAATGAAAGCCGGATCTCGGCGTCAAACCGGATTATCCAAAACGCCCGAGCTCTTTTATCCAAAATATAATTTCATCGCAAAAGAGAGATGCTGAATGTTAAGAATTTTCTTAAATTACGACCGTGGCCTTTAAACATTAACCCAATATGATCAGAGTGCTGTAGGTCGATTGCATAACGGTACAGTAAAATATTTGCTTCGTAAGAGCGATACCTGCTGGCAACGATCCGTGAAAACGTTATAATTTGCAGTCGTAAATTTTATTAAAACTTACCGTGCGAAGTATGAAACGTTTCGCGACGGAAAAAAACAAAACAAAAAGGTGTGCAGTCTGGTCGAGGGAAAGGGGTATGTCGCAGTAATTGGAAGACCGTCAAACTCGTCGATTGTATATAATGGCGTTGGTTGTGTCACGATGGCACACTGCGCTGTTCTGAATGCAAGATCATTGAAGGATTTGGTTTTCAAGGTAAAACACACACGTTCGTGATTCTTTATTACAGGTATCAAGACATTAAGACAATCGCATTGTTCTAATAATAAGCACACGTAAAATAAATAATTATAAGTTAAACATAACAACATACAATAAATAACATAATCTAAGATCATCCTAATCAGTTGAATGAGTATTCCACTGGTACTGGTGTCGGCGAATGCGCAGACTAACATGCAATTTATTACAGAAGTCGCTTCTTAAATACACGAGTCAATCTTCAAAGAGTGACAACAGTTCCACCAGACAAGTCTTTTGTATTCGGATTTCCTTCCAGAGCTATCCAAGTCCTGAGGCGCGAACTAGAGATTCTAACAGGTAGGCTGGCCTCAATTAAATGGCGCTGGGAATCGGTGCTTTATAAAGAAAATAAATAACGAGTGTGAATGGCGTCTGGTGGGGGATAGTTAAGAATTATAGTAAACAGTGAGAAGAGAAGAGAGTACAGGGAGATAACGAGGAGAATGAAAAGAGGAATAAAAAGGAAAGTTAAATTGGAAAGGCGAGAGATTCGAAGGAAGAAAGATTGACAAGAACATTTGTGCTAGGTCTAGACTACGGGCCCTATTTTTGGGGCTTGTGCGCGCTGTACGCGAGCTCGTGTGCGTCTTGGGGTAGACTTCTGGCCCATCCGTGACCGCTGCTTCCGCCGCCACCGCCGCCGTAACCGCCGCCGTAGTCCCCACCGCCGCCGCCGCCGCCGCCGCCGGAAAATCCTCCGTGACCTCCATCGTCGTGCGTGACCACGTGACTGCTGCCGTGGTGCGGATGAGCCACCACTTCATAAGTCACGTGCTTCTGTTGCGATCCCAACAGTTTCTTCAGACCGATGATCGCGGAAATCACGAGAGCGATTTTACCAACGAGCAATGCTTTTCCGGCAATCAAAGCGATAGCACCCAAAGCTAAGGGGATCATGGCTGCCGCTTTAAGCGCTATCACCATTGCGATGGAGCTCATCAACTTTTGCTTCTCTGAAATTGACAAAATCGCAATTAGAATTTAATAAAATTTCATTCGTAAAAGAAAATTTTATTATCTTAATAATGGACATTTAAATAATGTATAAGTAGAAAATTATCTTTTGCACTTTGTTGTTGAATTAAATTTCTTTGGTATTTAAAATTTTTGTTCACATACAGAACGATTTATGACACAGTACTTTCTATGATATTGAAATAAAAGAAATTGACGTTTAAATTTGTTTTTAAGACATCAGTATGATTTTACGAGAGAATATTTATTTCTTGTATGAGTTGTTTCTTATAGAAATGACAGAAGATTAATCCTTTTTCCATTCGTCATGTGAAATCTATGTCTTATTTTTTGTAGGTCCACTTTTAAATAGCACAACTTTTCCCTGTGACTTTCAACCTCGCAACGGTAATATGTCAACGTTAAAAGGTATTGTCATGATATAAAAAATATAATACAATTTAATAAATCATTGAATTGAATGAAATTATTCATCATTGGAATGAAAAGTTACCATTACATAAACTAATTTGCTACCAGTAAAAGTTTATGAAAATCATTAATTTATCTGGGTTAGCAGATATCAAGTTGTGATGAATATTTAATTAAATAATTATTGATTAAAGAGATATATCAATTTTTTGTATATAAAAGTACAGTAATGATAACTGTATACACACAGAATTCTGAAAGTAGTTATAATACTTTCATTTAACTTTAATTATAGTAAACCAAATACAGTAATTTTATTTCAAGATTCCGAGCAATATGTTGGTCACAATTATATTAAAAAACTATATAATCAGTTTCGTTAAGAAAAGTAAGTAAAAGTCTGATTGATCTGAAATATACTCTTAAATAATAATAGAAAGTAAATGGAATCCTTTTCACTTGTAATTGTTAAATATTATATTCTAGTTTTTGTCGATAGAACTACTTTTAAAATAAAAAGTAATCAACAGAATGAAACTATCAATACCTTAATAAAAGTAATTCAATGTACAAGTTTTTTTTTTCATATTAAACTAAAAATCCTTTCTTAATATTGTCGACAGAAAAAATTTACAACATTGATCCATAGAAATCGATGTCAGCACCAAACATCCGTAGTAACGAGAGTTACATAAAAATTAATTTTTATAATCATAATTTATGACTAACTTTCATCATAATAAAGTTAATCATAACATTACTAACGTGTAACATATCAATACCTGAATGGCTTTCATAAAATACGGCAATAACACTGCAAACTGTTATCAGATAAACTTTAATTACAATTAAAGTAGCCATAAAATGCCATAAAAGTATTAAATGACACTAGAGATTTGAGAAATTAATTGCCACATTAATTGTCGTTAATAAAAATTTTACACACTTTTAATCCTAGATTCCAAAACACAAACGCTTAGAAATTGTGATTTTTTTTTTCAAATTACATCACGAGGCGCTGAATGCTAACAGAGTATGTAATATTAGAAAGAGTGCGGTGAATCTTTGAATCCGAGTAACAGTCGTTACGTTATCTCAACTAAAATTGTACATTATGTTACGGCATGTCGTGCGTACCACTTTCCATCGTCAACACAAGCGTGCATTCATGACATTGCCCCTGAGCAAGATTATCTTACATACAGTACAAGTTCATGGCAAAACATTAATTTCAGAAGAAAGAGAACAAAGTGACATAGCAAATAAAAAAAAATTCGCGGTCAGTAAAAGTATCAATGCTCAGATTGCGAAAACAACTATAAATTTCATCCGAAACTAGGTTGAAATATGAAACTAGGTTCTGGATGAGTGAAACATTAATAATGCATTCCTGACCAAGGAACTCAATGAGAAATAAATTATCATTATCTTTTTTTTCATCTTATTTTATTGTAAGGAGAAAAATACGAAGTAACGTAAAGGTTAATAGCAACACTTCTGAGGATTAAATTTGTTAATCTTCTCGAAGTTGCGAACCGTTCTTATATTATACTCCGGTAGGTTTTAATTCATAAAGAGTGTTAAATTAAATATAGATTATGTGGCAACAGTTATATCCGTTATCAAAAATATATCTGTGTGACACAACTTCTTCTAACGGTTATTACATTGCCGTGCGAAAATTTCAGCAATGCAAATCGCTGTATAACATAGTTAACGATATAAACAAGTGATATCAGAATTTTATTTCCATTAAACATTTATCAGTCAATTGGGCACTAACTGAAATTATTTTATAGTTAAAAAATTTTATCGTGTTAACTCAATATAAAAATTAATATCGCATTCTGAATATTTTATGTGTGAAATTAAAAATTCTCTACGTTATGCTGTTTTATTATGAAGCAAATTAAACATTTAATTAATATTTTTTAATAAAAGTATAAATATTCATATATCAAATGAGCAGTAATTTATTTCGTTTAAAACGATAATGATAATATCGTTACAGGTTCTCTCAATTATTTTTTATAACAACTAAAATTAGATCGCCATCTCCTTAAATAAAATAATCAGATTAAAGCATTAAACGTTTTACATTCATATAGAAGAGATTTATGTTTTCTTAACATCGTGTATTTTTGAGCATGAGTCATTTTATATCCGTAAAACTTAATAACTGTAATCTATTTCTCATTAAGGAAGTGTGCTGAAGTACTGAGAAAGACCTTATAAGTAAATCAAATTTTTGCTGAAAACGAAAAAATCTTGATTAGCAAAGTAATCAAGCAATGAAATTTTATGGAAGTATCCGTAATATATCTAATAAAAGTTAAATTACCTTTTTTTTTAATTCAAAACGGAATTAACAGTAGCAATGATCAATTTTCATTATTTTACTTCATAAAAAATATGTTTATCTATAATTTATATATGAATAAATCAAAGTACTTGTAATTTTACTGCAATTATTTTCCAACTTCTATTAAGTTCATAACTATTAATAATTATTTTGACTTTCATATTTATCCCAATTAGATAACGGCGATTATAATTTCACTATCATGAACTTCTATAAATACTCTTATTAATAACAGTGATTATCTATCAAAAGGAGAATGAAGTACCATCGAACCTTAGAGTCATTAATTATCTTTAATAGTTATGGCAGTCATCATTTTAGAATGATAGTCAACATTAATTTGAACGAGTCAACCAATTTGACGAAGCAAAGTGGAATAGGCGAAGGTCACAGTGCAAAGTATTTGATTGACCAGTGGAAAGTGTGTCAAAGCACAAGATCACGTATATCTGAGATACCCTTCTCCCATGCGTGGAGATTCAAGGGAAGAGGAACCAGTTTCTTCAGTGGGTCAACGTCTGCAAGTGGTGTCAGCTCTTTTCATCGGTCGTTAAATGTTGTATTGCAATTTACGTGCCCCATACGTGCATCGATGAATACGTAAATACATCCAAGTTTAACGTTCCACTAGCTTGTCGTGTAATCGTCCCAGTCACGGTTCACATATTACGTTAATAGTTGCTATGTATCACAGAAGAACTAACAACTGTTCGTCGCAAAATGAAGACATTTACTGCAAAATGTGGAGTAGGTCAAGATTTGATAAAATCAAAGACAAAGGAAACGGTTGCCGAGCGACCCTGGCGAAGGTACCGATAGACACGTAGTGCGAAAATAATGGGTTAAGTAATCCAGTCAAGTGCAGCGAGCTAAATTAACAGCAGAACCTTTCCATCGTCGAGAGATGAACCTGCGAGCTTGATTGACAAACACTAACATGTGTCTCTCATGCATCGTATCATCTCCCGACGAATTCAAGTTGTACAGTCTTTAGCTTGGCAGTTCCGTCATCTTGTATTACGTAGTCGTGGCACTGTCCGATAAACTCGAGTTTCTTATCAAATTCCTTTTTTTCCCCTTTGCCTATACTTACTCTTCTTGCCTCTGCCTTCGACAACGCTGTCACTGAAATCTTCTAAACTACGACCAGCGGATTCTATCGCCCCGAGGATGTCAGTACCCTTAAGGTCAACTTTCACGGAATGTGTCCTTAAGAACCTTCCCAATCTGTCGAGGATCAGAGTGTCCACATCCGTGGATTCGATGGACCTGAAAGAAGTAACAGATAAATTGTCTTTTGTCGTGTAAGGTTACATTATAAAGTAAGCTGTACTCTTGAACACTTATGTAAAACACTTTGGAGGCACAAAACTGTTTCTGACCTTGGGGCACCCTCCTCGGTGTTGGAAGTCTTGACCACGGTGATGCCCTCACTGAGGGTAATGTCTTCCTTATCGGCCAACATCTTGTCAACGAACGCGAAGACCTTGTACTTGATACAGCTGATCGACTCCTTCTTCAAGCAATCCGAATATATGGTGGCCATGAGGTCATTCTCGCTGCCAGTCTTGTCACTGGCCGGCAACGCCAGTGCCGATGTCGCAAACAACAGGATCAACAGCTTCCGAAACATGGTCAGCAAAGTCTAATCTAACGTCACGTGTACACCAGGAGTAGAGAGAAAGATCAGCTTCTCTCCCACGTCCTATGATTATCCTCGACACTCTCAGAAACTAGCTCGGAAGCGTATACACCTGATCTGCGAACGGTTGACAATTGTGTTTCATCTTTAAGAGGATGGCATTGCTTTTATACCGAGAGAACGCTGGCGATACACGAGGGGGTTTCACGTGCTCGTGGGTCCCAGACTTTGCGGTCCCCCACTCGCCAACCTTTCTTCTCCCCCTTTCACGCGCTCGCTCGGGAGAACAGAATCCCATCCCTGGATCAGGTTTATTTTGGCAGGACAAAAAAGGTAATGGCCGAGCTTGTTGCTCCTCAAAAACAAAAGGGACCAAAAAATCGTCCACATTGACACGTATTGCCCAGGGCAGCTTATGTGTGGTCCTGCTGACGAGCACCTCGTAGACCTACTTTGGGCTCCATTAAGGATCGAGCTAAGGACGATAGAGGGGATTCGAATGGGAACAAAAGCGTCCGACGCCGGAGCAGGCTGATCATCTTCCAGCTGCTGATTTCCTGCACGATTGGAATTTATCCATTTCAACATACCCTAACATTATTAATCAGGATTACGGCGGCGATCCATCTCCGACACCTTATTTTTTTTCCTCTTCCTCTTTTTTATTATTCTTTAATTATCCCTCGCGCGTTTCTACTTTTGCAATTTTTCTGGAGCCGGAACGCCGGCATATAGAGCGATATGACACTTCGTGATTTATCGATTCATTTTCCGGCCTCTAATAATCCCCGATCCGCGCAAAAATAGTAATTATATGACGAATGATTAAACGAGCCGAGCGGTGCTTGGATAAGGATCGCGGCACACAATGAGGAATCACGAGCACAAAGTCAGGGTCATGGGAACCTTCAGGGACGTGCGATTTCTAGGTTACAACGGATGAGATATATCGTCAGGAATTTCTGCAAAGGAAGAAAGATTATTCAAATTGCATTAGGAGAGAATTGTTCTGGAATCATGTTTATCCCCCTTCTAGTTACGTATCATCAATTACTCGAACGTGTTATTTGCCCAATTGCAGTGCGCAGGTGTCCTTCCTTTCGAAATACATCAGGAGATGATGGACGCATAAAGCTGCTGGAAACCAGGCCAGTCACCCATTTACAACTGGGTCGCCGGGCGAACAGCCTTTCGATGATCTGAAACCTTTGATCAAAATACTAAGGAAATGCACCTGATGCTAAGTTAAAAGGAGATAAAATCAGACAAACGAGAATCTGCATATAAACATTAAGACCCTTTCGATCCGTTCGACTTCGTTTTACCTGGAACAATGCATACACATAGGTCAATGTGAGGCTCGCGGAAACAGCAGGAACATTGACGCCCGCATTGTCGCAGATAAGATCAAAAGTAAAACTGGTTTAACGAGATGCTATTTGTTAACGGGCCTGAAAGTCATTTAAATATGAAAGCAAACTTCATTTTAAACTCGATCTCATGAAGATGAAAATGAGGGATTGTTGAAGAGATGACGAGGAGGAAAAATGGCGATAGGAATTACCGAAGAGAGTGTCCGCGTAAAAGCAGTTCAGTAAATCTTAATTACAGGCCTATGAAAGCAACGCGTTCGTTTGATTGTCTATGATACGGGCAGATTGAAAGAAAATTTTGAAAGATGAAGAACACGTCGTCCAGGATTGCAGGATGCTGAAGAAAGTTGACAGTTACTCGCGACAGGAGAATTAGATGGAGGCTACCAATCAAACTTGACCAGACCATATTATTAAGTACATCTTTTCCAGGTTTCCCATTTTCCTAACTGATAATCTGTTAAATATATGCACAGCTAATATTGAACTTTCATTTATTTTACTTCCATATTACATGGCTTCTTAGTTTACTGTTAATATTTATCTTCTTTTTTTCTTTACTTTTTGTTTGAAGAATATTTATTACACTAAAAAAACATAATACGTTAGGTCAACATTAAAGATGATGTGGAGATTACATTGTAAAAGATATAAAGATAAACATAAATCTTGTTTGCCTTTTTAAACTCTTTTATTTTATCTTGAAATATATTTTAAAATGTAACGTAATACGTGGTTTTCTTTGTGCATAATTCTAATAATTAATATTGATCTAATTGAATGACATTTATGATGTTGTATGACTCTGAATTATTGAACTGCGTAACAGATGATTCAAGGATGACATTTCCTTTTGGCAATACATTCTGCTGAAGTCGATGCATCAGTTACGTATCAATTAGTGATCGTGCTTTAAACGTAACATTTTTTAACAAATATTCATTGTATATTTCATAATTTTAAAATATTTATTGGAAACAAATCAGGTAAATGGTAAGTTTCTCCTGATCAAACAATTGTTCATCAAATCAGTGTCAACTTGAAATCAAACATTTGTTTGTAAGATGTATAATGCAGCAGTAGTATACATATGATAAATGACGTCTAATCACGGTCAAGTCAACGCGATTATTATATGCTGGATGATTAGTAACAGATGAAATATTTATCAAATAATTTCTTGTCAAATTATGTCATATAACTATTTCTCCATGAAATGGGACACAATTGAATTTGAATTTGATTTATCGTATTATTAAAAACGGTAGTTCTTTTTTTGGATTGATTATTTTCAGTGATATTATTTTTTGCATCACAAAATTTCGTCTACATTATTCATGAGACGAAATAATGAAATTTTACATATCACTTGCCCCATTTCAGTGAGCTCAAGTGACTGTATATGAATAATAATAACTTCTTAAATAGGATACGTTATCCCTTTCTTATTTTAGTATCTATAAATACACGAATTATCCAATATTAATACTACAATTTATGATAATATAAAACTATTTCGATTCATCAAAGAATACGTATCAATATGTACGTAATTAAATTGAAGATATCACACAATTTCAACTGCGTTTTAATGTATGCCAATTTTCTCTTGATTATTTTGCATCTAAATATCTAAATAGATGAAAATAAACGTGATTAGACAGACAAAAGACAAATTAAATAAATATTTGCTACAAACTAATCAAATGAGATCCAGATACATTTAATTCGTTCTGATTACATATATAAACATATTAAATGAAACTTTATAATATATAATTAATCATCGTCAGTCGAACGCCGTACAAAAAACCACGTTCAGTCAATTCATTTAAATCTCACTGAATCTAATTAGACCGACTTCAACTACAAAGTAAACCTTAAAGTATCTTATCAAGCTCCGATATGATCGATCCTTCCCATTATCCACTAATCATTCTTTATTGATACCAGTTAATCTTGTTAACGTTTCACTTCGTTCAGTACGAACTATCTTTATCAGTAAAATCGTAACTTTTCTTTAATGCTTTTTGTTCTTTTATTCCCTCTGTAATCATAAATATGAAAGGCAGTTAAGATTCAATGTAAACAACAAACTTTAGTCGAGATATGAAAATGAAGATTTTACTTTAGCATAGTAAATGACTTAATACAATGCTGGTATGGAAATATAACAAATGTCGTGGCAAATCGCAGATGGATGCGTAATGCACTGGAATGTTTTATTCAGAATCAAGTTTGGCCTTTGGCGGTAATATAAAACTTTTCCAGCTGACGAGGTGCATAATTTGCAATGGTCCACTTTCGTGGATATTTCAATGGCATGCCTTTTATAAGTTGTGAATGGACGGACGGCTTTTTACCGTACCCATGAAATTACAAATACAAATTGCCGGTGACTCGCGATTGTTAGACACTATTTTCTAAGAGCATCGTTACATTGCCTCGCAAAAGTGTTATAAATCCGGTTACCATGAGCCTACTTAAAAAACACATTTAGGTTACATTTAATGACATCCTCAATCATTGATAATTTGAACAAACATGTGCCACGAAAAAGAAAAAAACTTGTGCCTGAGCTGTTGTAATTCAAATTAAATTGTGTGATAAATAATGTTTATTTCTCTTACTCGCATTCCATAAAGTCAGGTATTGACGCCGGAGTTTATGTTAAGTGAAATATATCGTTTATGGTTTATTGTTCTCCTATACTGTTAACGATCGTCAAGAGGCTGAAGACCGCGTAAAAAAGTCTCTTGTATATACTCTTAAAATAATAACCTGAAACGCGTTCACAAAAAATTAACAAATGAGTCAATTTTTTGTAAACCGTATTCCGATGTGTAAGCAATTGGACGCGGTTGGAAAAAAGGTGCCTTCAGTTCACCCGAATCATTTTGAGGAATATTAAAAAATCATTAAAACAATAACAATATAATGACACGAATTCTCTCAATTAAATATCATATTTATTTTATTGAAATAAATTATTAAACGTTTATACATGAAACGATCATGATTATGCATTAAACGTTTAACTATCCATTAAATTATGTGCGATATGTAGACCAACAAAATTAAATATGTTTCTAATATATTCAGCATAAATTATCTACTCGGGAATGGATCATTTCACGTAAAAAAAAAAATAATTCTTATGAAAGTAGATTTTCAATTTCATTATTACATTTTTTTATAAGTAGTTCTGTTCAGTTCTTGAAACTTACTTTAATAACCGTAGTTAATAAATTCATTTACTATCAGTTTTTGTCCAAATTCTTTTGGGAAATGAATATACGAAAATTAAAATATTTTCATGAACAATATTCAGGGCAAGCTAATGCGTGTGTGCCAATTTAATAAATTACAAAAATGTTATTGCATGCACCAAATAAAGCTATGGCCTTAATCTTTGAAATCGATTAACATATTTGTTACCCGAGGGACTTTTGTTGATGGGAATGGGTTTCATAGAAACACGCGTGGGAGATGAATTCAATTATTATTTTGAAATGTGAAAAAATACCCTTTTGCAGATTTTATTGCAATTTAAAATTAGTATAAAATATATGATCTCAACAATAATTCATAAACGCAGTAATCGGAGTATTTTATAGCCTCGTAAATTCCGCTTTGATAAAACGTTTACACGCATTTTCACTTTTCCACTTCATACTCCGTAAGATTTATATCATTTTAAATCCATTTCGGAATTGCTTTTAATATGTTAATTTTATATATTGCAATTAAAAAAACATTCGTATGAAGCTTTTTAGTGTTAATTAAAGTCGGTTATATATTATTTTTACTAGTCCAATTTTCTGAGCAATTAAACATGCTTCAACGAGATTCAGCTTCGATAGCAATTCTAATTAATATATATTTTGAATGTTTTATACAGTATCGTGAATATCATCATCCGAAAGTTCCCATAGTAATTAAACAATAATAATTTCAGTTTGCAGTATAAATTGAAATAAATTGCCATTTATTACTTTATCGAGTAAAAATGAATTCTTATAATATTTTATATTAAAGAAATTAATAAATACGATAGCAGTTAATGTTATCATACAGGATAAAAGTAATAACAGGGAATTGAACTTTTAGGGCATATCCGACATATCAATAAATATAAATCAAAATTTTCAAGCGGAGACTAATTGCAGAGAAAACCGACATGGTCAGATGTAATATTAAATTTCCATTCACATCATGACGTAAAATAAAAAACACTACCGTGATTTATAATTTAGTTCCAAAGGATTAAGATTCGTCTGAAGATAATCTATGAATGAAAACCTTCAAATTGTTGAAGAAACATTAATAATCATTATCCTGCAACTTTCCTAATTGAATACATTCAGAGTGTCGTTGAAAAAAAAAAAAAAAAAACATAGAAACTGTTCTTCCAACAATTAAAAGAAATTGAAGAATAAAAAATTTTCATTAACATTCCAACCTATTGAAAACAATTTATAAATAATTAGTACCTAAATGCACTGAGAACGATTCTCTCGTAATATTGTAAATCAATGTCAAAGTAGATAATTATTTCAGATTATTACTAAGTGATACAAATTTGATTGTTTGATGTTATTTAATAACCACCTTTGTTTGGATGAAAATAGTTTTCAATGTAACTATAATAACGCACTGACAATAGCTTACATTCGTTAATTTCTTTATTTCGTCCATCATCCAGTTTAACGTGAAGAACAAAGAAAATAGTGAAAACGAATACACTTTTTCCTGTCTTTATTACCTCGCTATTCATAAACTCCAGCGGAAGCTTAAAGAACCTGCATTTTCTAGCGCTTTTCCTCACCATTGTTCATAAAATTCTATAAAACAGAGATCATAATAGTATAATTAAATACGATAAATGCTTTGTCTGTTTATAGAAAAAAAAAAAAAATAAAGATTTTAAAGTGAATTATTAGGTCTGAAAGGAGAATGGCAGGCGCACCGTTACAAGAGCAAGTGCATCCTTGCAGCATCTCGTTGCGTCGGCGTTCACCGCAAATGAAAGTCTCCTCTGGTGTTTTCAAATGACGTCCGCTCGAAACGGAACCTGAACCGGAATGAAAGTCATTAGAATTCGCGGTTGATAGTTTATTTCTGTTCTCCCTGAAATTGAAATTGGACGTGCATGTAATTATTTTCTGATGATTTAAAGATTAGAATAACGCCTGAGGTTGAATACAACATAATGGAATAAAGATAATATTTCATTGTTTTTATTCGTAACATTGCAATTCAGGAATTGGTAACTTGTAAATAAATTGATGGATGAAATCGGATCGTCGGTATAATTTTTACTACGATTTTACAAAAGTGTCAAGTTTATTTGATTTATACATTTTCAGCGGAGGAAATTGATTGTAACGAATGTTCTGCGTTTATCTATAACTGTGGTTATTTTACGTGGAAATTTGTACTCCAATGTTGGTTCAGTTATTACAGGTGACCACTTTTTTCTACCAACTGAATTCGTAATAGTATTTCCTTTATTGCGGGATCAGGTTTCCATAATTACTAGAAGCTGTTGACATAGGACAAGCAACGTCGACAATTATATAGCATTCAACAAGTAACTCTACTTGTTGCATCCTTTACTTTAAAAATTATATAGTTTATACAAGACTGGCATATATGTCTTTTACCATGTACACTGAAATGGTCGATAAATATACACGAGGCACCACTAATTGAGGTAACAATTTTCGACGAAGTCCATCGATGACCATTTACTATAAAATTTATTTACCTCCTGAACTGAAACACATTTGAACTGAAACGTGGGATAAACGTTACATTTTAATATATTATTGCTAATAAAATATAAATATTTGATGATCCCAAACAATGCTCATTAAAACGCTGAAGTACTCATCATGACTTATATGAAATTTTATTGGACGCAATACAGGAATGCTTTTTAAAATATTTCGAGTATGTTTCAAAAATCAGTTTCAACGCGTTTTGTTTTTCTGTTCTTTTAAATTAATTTTATTAAAATAGATGTCCATTAAAATTCTTTGAAAACACGTTCTAAACGATAACTATTTTTCATTTGATATAGCGACTTCCTTATGAAGTGACTTCGCGTTTTTTCCTACGATTTTCTTCGCTTTGCTCTCAAGTATCCTTACGTATCATCTTACTCATCTCGCGTGTCAGTCCTATCAAAGAGAACATAAAGAGCTGCGACAGCGGCGCCTTTTTCTTTCCGCCCAATTGCCTCAGCGCCTTACTGGACAATTAACTCTTCATTTATTGCCTTTGGTCTAATTGTTTTTCAACAAAATCACTTTGATAATAGACAGTATTTTATACTATTATTATTATTACCGAAAACATTTTCTCGATTATTTTTGAAATTTTAACAAAAAATATAATAAATAAATTATAATTTGTGTGCTTTCAATATAAGTTTATTAAATACTGTAGAAAACTATTGAAATGAATTTAGGTGTATGATGTAGTTAAAATATCTTGAGATCTCGAATAATCTTCTGGTAACTCAATTGCTACATAACTTTCAGAGAATTTGGATTATCGACTATCGTTACTATAATCTGTTCTTGGAAATGATAACTACATTTTTTTTTGCTTTCTCACTTTACATTATATTAACTTTGTTGTTTTTAAATTATATAATCTAAATAAGCAATATCAGATATACACAATTAAATAAATTTAATACTAAATTACAATGACTACTTATATGTTGTATTACATTATGTATTTGCATAAGTCAGGTCAATGGAGATTTGACTTCTTGACCCGATTTAAAGCATGACAATTTTCACAGGTGTATGACGGGTCACATAAAAATCAAATCTCCAACAATTCTCGTATATCGTCAGCTTTATTTGATGCATTAAACTAACGATCAAGTTTACGAGTCAAATATAAGTTTTTCCTAATATTATGTATCCTTCTCAAAATTACATCAATAAAATCTTCTAATGAATCGTTTTGTTTATGAAAAAAAAATAAGAAATCTCTTTGACCAGTAAATTGGTTTAAATTGTATCGGATATGTAAATGAAGGTGCGTACGGGAATAATTTTAAATCAGTTTCTTTGCATTATTATTGTAATTTGACAAAATTACCTACGTGCTTCTTCCTTTCAAAATTCACTCTTTGAGCGGTCGGTTTCGAAGCAAAACCGGACCTTTCGAGCAATTTAAATCACGCAACATGGTTCCTACGAATATTTAAAAATGTATGATGCCCAAAGAAACTTTCCAATTTCCGTTATTTGAGACAAGTATCATTTAATATCCGATTAAAATTGCTATTAATAAAGTATAAATATCAATGAGAAAACATTTTGGAAGTTATCATTGGTGACTATAATTTTTAGATGAATTTTTTACATCTTTATGATAGTTATAGGAATAATTTTATTAATCTTGAGGTCAATCAATTGATGATTTTATTATGCAATATTAAATGAAAGTTTATTTTATAAAAATAAATTACTAATTAAACTAAAAGGGATTAAGGAAAGTGACAAATCAATGTGACTGTAATTGTAACAATGTATTTGAACATAATGAATGCTTGGATTCAGAGGTACACATTGACAATGAGGGCAACTGTTACATTGCGACTAGCCTCTCTGTTTGATTTTTCGACTTCACGAGTCTACTTTATATTACACGAGTAAGTCATGATAATCAATATATGTACATATTACATCATTACGCGCTAGCTTACATATAAACTACTTCAATATAAATAACAATAAATATATCGGCGTTCGTTCGTGAAAAATTCACTTGTATGCAAACCTTTTAACTTTAAATAAATAATTTAAATCATTAAATTTCCATTCTAATGTCACATAAATAATTTATTATCACTACAACAATAATTTAATGATTCAGTCGGCAAACACAGTAATATTTCCGAATATGTCAAATATGTCGAAAAAGTAGAAAAAAAAAAAGAATAAATTAATTTATAAATTTTATCGTCGTTCTTTAAGAGATTCGACGCTGTTATATCTTAAATAATAATAATAATAAGTTACGGGCATGGTTTGCAGTGAAATGTATTTTCGGAGAATGCATTTGTCGGCATCATCCTCTTTGAAGATCTATATGAAGGTTGTTCGAGGTCAATGGTGATAACCGGAGTAGGCCAAGTTGTGGGCATTGTCGTCCCATCCGCCAGTGGAGCCACCTGAGGACCATCCACCTTGGTTACCGCCGAAGGAGTTGCCGGAATTCCATCCACCGTTGTAAGCGGTTACGTCGTGTCCATGACCGTTCTTTGAGGCCAACAGAGACTTGATACCCAAGAAGGCAGAGATGGCGATGGAGATGAGGGAGACGAACACTGCTTTTTTGGCAATGAAAGCAATGGCGAAGTATGCGAGAGCAGCCAAAGCGCTCATTTTCAGTTTCAGGGCACCGAGAACGAGTGGGAGCAATTTGTGGATTTTTTTCTTTCCACGGCCTGTTGATTAATAACTATCAATTAGAATCGTATAATATTATTTAACAACAACGATCCAATAACCCAATCAATTATTTAAACGATTAACAATTTTGATAAAATAAAATTGGGTAAAATGAAATTTCAATCTTGAAATTGCTCAGTTCTTTTAAACGATTTAATTTATTAACAGGACTTGAAAAAAAAATTACCTTCAACGACTTCATCGAGGTCTTGACGAATTTCTTGTGGAACGGATTCCTTAATGGCACGAACAGATTGTCCAACTTTGTCCAAAACTGGTGCAAAGTTGACCTGTAACAAATACCCAACGTGAGTTTCCGATCTAAAGAAGTTTCAACCAACTGAAAATGCTCTCTAATTAAATTTGGAAATGACGTACCTTCAAGCTACGTCCGCTGAAGAAATCACCGACTTCTTCGCCGACGAAGTTCTCCAGAGCACTTTGTCTGTCAACGACATTGGCGGCGTGATCGATTTCCTGTTCGTAGACAATGTTCTTGTTGGTCCTGGCGGATCTGCCTTCCTTGGCCTTGACCAAGCTGACACCGTCGACGAGCTCAAAGGTATCCCTGTCGAAGAACTCCCTCGCCTTGCGGAAGAGGCTCTTCTGGACACAGGAGATGCTGTCCTGACGAAGACAGTCCTCGAGGTTTTGGGCCGAGGCGAGGGCCACAGCGGATAAGAACACGACGGCCAAGAACTTCATTTTGCTTAAGAGTCACGCACACTGGTCTCAAATAAGTCCGATATTCTTTATATAGGCGCACCAAATTGTGGTGGGACCGTCGCACAAAACGAGCGAACTTGAGCACAGACGATGAGTTCGATGATCGACCAAGCCCGATACACGTCTTGTGGAAGTCGAAATTTCGTATGGACCATCGAACAGGATCTTAAGCTTATATTCGGCTGGGCCCCCTCCTTTGGGCCCGTGTGTGTCCCACTACCGCATTTTTCCTTACATTTGACACGCGAGTGTGCGTGAGGTAGCTTCCTCAAAGGTGGGAAGGAAATGCTAATGGGCCTTTGACGTTAGCTGGGCGGGATCTTCTAATGGGAGATTTATCGGCTGCCGGGGTACCATTAACTGTACTTTTGCTAAGCCTAGACGCGGCTCTTTCGCGGGTCAAGGTTTGCTGACGGTGAACGCGTATTTGCATGGGCGACTCTGACGTTTAATGCCCCTTCAACAATGAACATTGCTTACATTTATAAATAAGGCTAATGGACGGCCAATTGAAAGACGAGCACATTCACGTTTTTTATTTCTTCTCCTCTCGAGGGAAATCTTGGAAAAAGAGATTTTGTTGATTCTGCGGCCGGCGTTTTGTTAACCCAATTTCGTATAGATTCCAATGATTCTTGCTTCATTTCAGTTCCGTGACTTTAATTAAGAATAATGACGGACTATGGAAATTAATTGCCTCCGATGAATGTTGAGTTTGTTTAAGTAAATGTTTATTGAAATGGAATGAGGCAGTTTCTATTGAAATGAGTGGATATAAACAAAACTTGTTTTCAATGAAAATCATTTCACTTTTCCTCCATAGTAAAATTATTTAATCGTCTATCATGGAAGTGAGTTTGACAGAGATAAATGATTATTTCAGATATTATTTTAAACGACAGTGTAACGTAAAATATTTTCAAGTCAATAAATAGTTTAATAAATATGTTGAAATTTAAAATGTAACATTTAATTTAATCTTCTTTAGGACAAAATTTTCACTGAATCGAAATTGTAAAAGGGACTTTTGACGAATGAATTTAATTAGTAATATTCAAACAGTACTATAAAATTTTTTTTTGTAGTTGAAAAAAACAACACATTTTACATTGAAATTCATGTTTTTTTTTTTTTTTTTTTTATGGAT
>JABFQA010000115.1:0-27317 GCA_022817065.1 Probaryconus sp. ZL-2020
AAAAAAAAAAAAAAAAAAAACAAAAAAAAAATGATATCATTCAATAAAGGCAAGACAAAAAAAAATAAAAACTTAAAAAATTTTGTTTTTATTTTTTGTAAGTCTTATTTTTTTTTGTCTGAGCTCCTGGAAAATTAAAAGAAGATAATTTTCAAACGCAAAGTTCAGTCGTAAGATTATCCCAACGTGACAACTTCAGTTTGGCAATTTTAACTGTTTTTGAAAAATTGCAAAAATCATCTTCACTGAAAAATTTGCAAAAATGATTTTCACTAAACAAAATTGCAAAAACTATCTTTATTAAAGCTTTATTGAAAATTAATTTCGCTGAATTAATCGACGAGAACGTCAGACACGTTTTAGAAAACATTTTTCGTGACAAATATGAAATAGAGCATGGAATATTTGGAAGGCGTTGGTGGTACACGTAGGACCGTGGAAGACACAATAATTAGTTTCGGGAAGGGGGATAAAGTGAGTAGGGTTTGCGGCGCAAAGGGGTAGAAGTTCACTGCGGGGGAGGCGAGGCTTCAGTCGTATCTCTTTCTGGTAACACAACGCAGCGAAAAAGCGAGCACCTCCTTCCGTGAATATTAATGCGAATTGCGGGGATGCAGTGCGGCTGATGCGGCTCCATGGCAGTCTCGTCCAGCACGTGGCCATCCTTTAGCACGTTCTCGTGCGACTCGCTGACTCACTCTTGCGAACCGCTCGTGCGCAAAACTCTCTCATCTCAAAGCCTGTGGATCAGAAACATTTTCCTTGCGCTGAATAATAAAGATACAAGAAGGACCCAAATTACACACGTACATTTAATATGTGTTTTACATTATACGCCACTTTTCGCGCTTTTCATTTTTAATCACATTATTTATTATTCGTTAATGGCATTTGTCCGGATTTTCTTCTTAATTATTATTATTATTTTTTTTTTGAACGGAAGAATCGAGTGTTCAAGTTCAAGGATAAGATTCTTTAAAGGAAAGAACGGCAAAATGGTTTATGGAAATACGATATTTTTTGAACTTGTGGAGATAAAGTTTTTTTTTTTTTCAATTTTTATCATGTTTTACTTTAAATGAGTTTTAAATTGCTATATAAAAAATTAACTCGTAAGAGTTTAAAAGTTGCTTAATGTATTTCAGAAATATTTATCGAGATTAACAAAATTTATTGACAACTTCAAAGAGCATGAAAATCATGGACTTTAATATTTTCTCTTCAACGTTCGTTTGTAATTGAAAACAAAAAAATCTGAATTGAATTTCTTTCTAACGTATTGAAATCATTTTATGGTTATTTAAACGGCGGTAAAATGGCTGAAACATCTGTGTGCGTAGTTTGAGAATGTTTGCGATGCGTTGGCCGTCAATCTACGAATAAGGCGGCAGGAAAGTTTAGTCTTTTCTGCTGCACTCGCTTTCTCGGGCTCTCCCTCGGTCTTAAGAAGTTTTAAAAGAAATACGAAAGTTAGATAGAGAATGGATAGGGGAGAGTTATCTATCGATGGCAACACATGGTGTAAGTGAATGCGCGTGTCGGTGTGTGCTTTGGTGGGTATCTTACTCTTATCTATTTGATTTTTTCCCTTTCTCGTCCAAATCTCGATCCTCGGAGTTGTATTGTGACGGTGATATTCGCGGTCATGTATTTTAGGGATCCAGAGCAAATTGCGCGCGTCCGAGCCATCTTGATAGAACTGCTGAAATTTCGCGTAAGAAAGCACAAAATTCATAGACAAATGTTCTGCGATAGTAGTGCTGACTTTATCTATAAATAGCTTTGCAGATATGTCGACGGAAATGTTTCTTCTTGAAATGGACTCAATGATAGGCAAAGAATTATTGATTAATAATAGAATTTCATTGTTTTAAGTCAATACAAAATTTTACATTCGAAATTATTAACGACGACTTTTAAAAAAATGTCTTTATTAATAAAGTGAATGTAATTGTGTTATAGATTTCTGAAATTGCAACATAAAAATTGTTCAAATTTGAAATTACATAATGTTTCGTGGATAACGTACGTAACATTTGTATGCCGTACTGTCTAATCTAACTTTCATAGCACTCAACGTCATGTTTAATTATTGTTATCACTACTAATAGCAGTAATAGTCTGAACGAGCTAGTGTATGTCTTGTTTCAAAATGAACATTTACATAAAGGTTTACACATCTTAGGAATACGTAATTTAACGTGAATAGGAAATTTAATCATTATTACAAATATATTATAAAAAGACAAAAAATCCTTTATTTGACAGATATAAAAATTAATTAATTAATTAATTAATGTACTCTCAAAAATGTGATACATATATGTATATAAAGAATTATGAATGAGACGTTTTCATTAAAAAGTATTGCTCGTGTTGAAAAGTTCTAATTCTGACAATACCTTTTTCCTGCCTTGAAGAGCAAGTTCTAATTTCCGTAAAAAAGCTGCAGTTGTGAAGTTTCGCTGCCAATTATTCGACCCTAACCTACTTCGGGGATTCCCGTTCTACCATATGGCTTAGAAACAGTCTTAAAACACGCGCTTTCATGCGCACGTTATACACCAACACATAACGCCGTGACGATGAAAAATCACTCATGCCTATCTAATGGATTCAGATGCATGTTTGATAACAATTGCAAATATCTCATGATCAAGTGAGATGTATTAGATCTATATATCCCCGAATTGTATTTTAGCGCGGAGATGTGTGTTATGATAAATAATGGAGAGCAAAAAAAAGGAACGTTTTATGTTGAAGTTTATCGAGTGCATCGAATTTTGCTATTTATAAATTGAATTATAAGGCCGCGTTCGTTCTTTACTTTTGACTGTTCCAAAAGCACATTCGGATAAAGATATTGTTTATATTATCTGGAGATGAATATTTTGTTTCCTTTTAATGGGCCATATGTGTGCCGCACGTAACTTAAGAGGAGATACAAGCGTTTATCCGAAACATTGTTATCATGCTGTTTGGCAAGGACACAGGAGCAGTGTTTCGAGCGTAAGAAGCGACTTGCAAAAAATGGCAAACCTCCAAACACGAAGACATTATCATTCCGGAGTGTTACAAACGAAATAGAAAAATTTTCCAGCAACAATTAATGGCCAACCCAAAAGAACTTTGACGTTTTGACGGTCAACGGTGAGTTTTAGACAGCTCGTTGATGACATTTTAAACAGCGTCGCGTCTAAAGGATGGCTTCAACAAAGCGAGCTTTATGTTTGTGCAAGAAAAAAAAAAAAGAAAGAAAGAAAAATAAAAAAAAAAAGGCAAACCCTCAAGCGAATGTTGCGTATGCTCGTACAACATGCTAGAAATAAAAAGTGAAATTATAATGTCCAAAGCGAGAAAATTGCGAAAAAGCTAGCGGACCGGCGGAAACGCGTACGTTTGTTGGCGCATTTCACGGCCCCATTAAAACTGCAAGTTCGCTTCGGCCGGGTCGGCTCGCGTTATGATCTCGTCGCCCTGAGCTAATATGTTTCCTGGAGTTAGGCTATCTTTGTTACTCTTGTTTGTGCTTCAGGAACGACTTTGTCCGACGTTCGTCCAAGACCTGGCGACTCTGGATTCACGAATACGCCTTTCACCAACGACCGCAATCTAAAACCGGCCTCGTATTTCGCTGCCTTTGTTACCCGTCACTTTGCCCCGTTCCTTGCGCTTCTCTTTCATTTTACTTTTCGACTACGAAAGTGTTATCTAATCTCAAAGCGGATACCGTTCAAAGGAAACAATTAATCATCGCTGCACCCCTTGTCTCAGAGATTCATCCGTCACAAATAAACTCCTTTTATGGGAGAAAAGTGTCACGCGAAGGTATTCGTGTAATTAGTTTTGTCTTTCACTATTAATTATAGTCGAAAAAAGGGTTTATTAATTTCAAGTAGAATTTTGAAATTCTGTAGGATTTCTTTTTTCTTTTATTGAAACATTTTGATATCATATGTTGTAGTTAAGTGTCATTTGATTTAATCATTTTGTAGAGTTGTCTTAATTATTAGATGAAATGACATAGTATTTGGCTGATGAACAAGTTCCTAAATTACGAGATACAGTTCGTTGGCGCAAATTGGTCGAAACACTTCAGCGGCGTTAAAGAACGAGCGAAAAGTAGTAAGTTGGTCGCGATGACAGGCAGCAATCATGAAACTATTAACCTGTAAACACTGAAATTGTGATATGGAAACAGAAAAGTTTCGGCCGAAATAAAGTTTGGAAAGTTGGAATGAGAAGTAAATTGGCTCTCATGGAGATAAAGCGTGTTAGAAAATTGTAGGAATTATTCAGCTTAATAACGTTCATTGAAACGGGCGCGGGAGAAAATTACATAATTTTAGAAATTGCATTTAACAAAAACTTGTCACTCTTCTTATTTGTAACAACTAAATTGCTAGTTCGCACTTTTTCAATGGCTCGTTATTACCGTCGGAGCGGCATTCAAATACATTGAACAACTAAATTTCACGACAATACTTACACATTTAAAAAGTTAAGCGAAATTTCATAAATTCATGATGATACTACGCGAAACTTGTAAATGGCGAAAAACTTTTGTAAATCAATTTAAGAATTCGCAAAAGTCAGCAACAAAAATTAATCTTTTTTTTTTATAATTGTTTCTATTATTTGTTGTATCCATGAAAAATTCAATTTTTCTCGAATGATTAAGCTTTTCTTTTTTATGATAAAATTAAAACATTTCATTTTGTTATTCAATTGTTAAAAAAATTGCTTCAATTGGCATTCGCGTTAAGAAGGTGATAAATTTTCACGATTTTCCTTTAAACCGAGAAATTCAACAACAAAGGACAATATGATGGAGAAAATATCTTTGACGTCCAACGTTGGACATAAAAATAAAATATGCTGTTTGCAACGTAACGTTCGCTGAAGAAGACCGTCGCTCAAGTCTTGGTGGAAATCGCGCGCATCGTAACGTGTGATGTCACGAAAATATCGCGTTGTCATATCCACAATTGATATGTACTCGTTTCACACAAGACTGGTTTTTGTTGCTTCCATCATTCGCACAATGATTATGAAAAAAAAAAGTGCGCTCTTTCTATGAAAGTTTCGGTGGATACAATAAGTAAGGTAAAGTCGTGAGACAAAAGACAAAATGGATATGAACAACAGCAGCTGCAGACATTCTGAAAATGCTGCCGTGGTTCAAACGCGACTTTGTTGGATTTATGGATTATAATGAGAAGCTGGAAGAAGAGATCTGTTCGTGACATTACGACAATGAGGACGAAAAAGAAGCGAGCGAAACAGCTATCGTAGAAATACATAATTTAAACACCTCCCAAACCAGCCCCTCGAATGTTTCCTCGTCAATCTTCGCAGCCAACCCTTTTCGCTGCGACGAAAGTAAGCCGACTTTTTATCGCGAGGAGAACATAAGCCGCTCGACAAATACAACCAACACGCCCCGCATAAACGTACTTTCGTATGCATAATTAAACGTATAAAGTTCTAAATTCTATTTGTATTTGTGTCTACCGCCAGTTCTATACTTTGTCCCTGTTCGGACTTCACTTCCCTTTGCAAACTTCCTCCCAAAGATTTCCCATGTTTGACCTATTGTTCTCTCGCCACTGTTTAAGTAACATCCAAACGTCGGGCAAATTAAATAGAAACTAATAATGAGCAATTCGTTTTATTGTAATTTGTTGGAACAAAAAAATGTCGATTGCAAAATTGACAAATGTGTTAGTTTTGTTGAATTTCAACTGTTCCGCGATGGAAATTTCATAAAATATATTGTAATCGCAACGTATATTCAAAATAGATTGCACATAAAGTTTCCGTAAATCCAAAAACGCCCCAATATTGTAACGTGAATTACGATGATTTTTCACCGCTAAACTTTTTCGTGAAATAAAAATTCGCAAATGACGTCAGGGATAAATCGCAGGGAACATCATTTTTCGTCATAATCTCTTAATGCTCCGAGCTTTGCCGAATGGTCACGAATTGTTGGTGTAAAAGAGGCGTGGGGCAAGACATATTATGATAGCAGCACCCTTTCTAATAATGTATAATCGTATTACACGGCGCAAAGTAAGGGATTAAGTCTCATTTATTCGGCATGAATCATTCGTTTTCAACATTTTATGCTTAACAAATTTTACTCTTTCATTGAACACTTTTTATAAACAAGTAATTTCTGCACAATTATCTACAAAAACAAAAAGCCGTCGATGTCTTATTGTATTCAAAAACTCTGCGTCTGACTAAAACAAAAATAAGTCACTGAAAATCATCGTTCAAGATTTCGTCTCGTCGTTTTTCTAAATATTTATTGTGAAAAATGTCTCGAGCATAAAAGTGTGTAACGTTTGATATTGTAAGTCGTAAATACTTTGCGATCGATCCGTTTGTAGTTTAATATGAAGTAACATTTGTTTTGATCCTTGGGGTGCATTTAAAGATATACCGTATTGTCCCTAATTGAATTTAAATGCGCGCCAACGCAGATCGTATGAAATTATTCCGAGCACACTCGATCTTCTTTCCTACGATTTCATTCGAATTGAGAAAATGTCTTTTATTTGAAATGAGTGGCATTTGTTTTATACGAAACATCGTTCTAAGTTCCGTTCCCCTATCACAAACGGTATCATAAGTAATGGTTGTTACGCCTCAAGGGAGTAAGCGCAAGTGAGAGAGATTGCAGTGACGGGGCTCTTCCCCTTTTCGTGCTATGCCCCGAAGAAATTTCACGATCCTTCTCGAAGGAACTGAAATTAGGTTTGCAAAGAAGTAAACATCACCGTGGCTGTATGTTTGCATAAACGGGAGGCGTTGCAGTGACAAATGTCCGCTTCTTTTTTCTTATTTGTTGCTTTTATTTCTAGTCGCCAAGTCTACGACGCGGAAGAAAACTTTTGCAGAAAACTCGTACGGGGATTCGAGACCGTTTTTACGCCATTAAGATCACTTTGTCTTAGGTGTCATGCGAATTTGTACCGAAACATTTTTTATACGGCGTTTTCGAAGAGCACGTTCCTTGTATAGGAAGATTGATCATCAGCTTATTCAAAGCTTCTCAATCTTTTTATATTTCTTCCATTTTCATTTTTCACTAACAATAGTAATAATAATAACGATAACAATTACTAGAGCAACATCGAAATCGAGCAATCTAATGTAATGTTATAATTTTTTTTTGTTTGATGCATTTGCTTACAGTGAAAAAGAATTTGCTTACATTGAAAAACATTTTTTCTTATAACGTAATCTTTTTTCGACGAAAAGGATTTCATTGAAACATTTTTAAGAGCGTGAATCGAAATGTCGTAAAAATTTTTTAAACGCGTTGAAAAAATGATTGTCATAAATATTAATGCGGGCGATGAATTTGCGTGTACTTTTGAAGAAGTGGAAGAAGAGGAAGGGAATTTTATTTTTATTATTTCTTCCGTGAGAAGTAGAAGAAGAAAAGTCTTGTAAAATTGGTACGTATACGGGAGTTAAGATGAACAACACGTTGAATACATAACAATGGGGCGATGGGAAGGGAAGGAGGGAAATTCAGAAAGACGGTTTGAACGACGAAGAAAGAGAGTATAAATGGAAGGTTAATGGCTGCCGTTGTTCAGTTGTTCGAGAGTTGTTTCGACGAACGCGCGTATGCTCTGTTAGCTAAGACGAGCGAGTCCCTATGTTCCCGTAGTAAGCCATCATTAAAATGTTCCACAAGATCGACTACACCCTGCGAGTCTGCAAATAATAGTACAGCTCAGTAATTGAATAGGTGCGATATACTCGAATACGTACTGATATTTCGACGAATAGTTTTTTACATTAAATGATCCCCGCATATCTTATTCTAGTCTCGTTTCGTTAGATCTTATATATAAATTACAAGATTAAACGAACGAGACCTGAGATAGTTCGCAAACGTTATCATGAATATTCCTATTTTTGAGACTCAACCAAATTAAATGTTGTATTCAGTAGGAAGAAACAATTATTTTTAATTAAGAATTTTACATGTGCAACGTTATTTTCATAAACCAATAAAACTCAATAAAACAAATCAACATTTTATTTTGTGTCTATTGATCATTTAAAAAGTGATTAATAAAAATGAATTTAAAATAAAAAACAAAATTGTTTCAATCGCATTTTGATTGTTCGCTAATGAATTTTATATCAATAATAAATATAACAGTTATTTTTTATCGCGTACATTTTAAAGACACCATTGTTTGAAATAAAAATTATATTTTAGACTGAATTTTAGTCGAAGAATTATTATAAAGTTAAAGAAAGTTTCAATGTCTGACTACACTTAAAATTTTCTACTGAAAAGTGTGACGAAAATACTATTATTTACCGATATTTTGCTGGAAATAATTTTGAAAGTAATTATTATTGGATAAACATTAAATCGTCTGACAATGGTAACCGTTGTATAGTTCCATCCAAAAGTATCTCTATATGCTTAAAAGTCATCAGCATTAGGCGGCCGTTACTGAGAATATGGGCGAATCTCGATTCATCAGGCGAAGGCTTTTCAGGAACCGCGAAGAAAAATATGTCTTCAGCTTAGGCAGATGAAAAGATAGCTCGAAACGGAAACTCGAAACATTTATTTCGTGGGATGATTAATGTCCCCGTCGAGGAAGGCAGAATGACTGACGCAGTGCAGTGCTGTGTTCAGAGATTGCGCTGTTTTACTGTAATTAGGGGCATATACTTCAAGTTTTTCCTAAGGGGTCGAGTGAAGTGAGGTTAGCGGGTTGGTTAGATCATCATTCCTCAGACGCGGTACTTCTTGCTTTTCATTCTCATAATACGAGTTTTCACTGTACTTTTGTTGCCTCCTCTTTTTTTTTCCCCCTTCGTTTTGTTGTTTGCTTCATTATTTAATCTTTTTTCCTTATGTCCTTTATTTTCGAATTATCACAAAGCCGCAAACAATTTATCTTTTCGTTACGCTTGCCAGTCTTTTTCAGCTGCTACGACAATAACATAAATTTCACTTGTTTATAACAAAAGTAATGATCTTGAATTCAACTATTTTCGTTGTGTTAGAAAATAGATGGATTTCGTAAAATTTTCATCAAAAGGTTACGGATTCCCGATTAAACCACAAGTTTTTTTTTTTTTTTTTTTTGTTCAGCACGCAATTAGAATGGAATGAGAAATTAATTCATATCCTTCTTATCTGAGCGTATAAATGTTTGAAACATTTGTAAGGTGGGTTAAATCGCAGTAACGACATTAGCACGCATAAACAAAATCCTAGATAATTTTCCGCGGATACAGCGATGCGATGTCCGCGAAAAGTTTATTGCGATTTTATGCAGGGTACATTCACACGAACAATTAGAGAAGAAGTAACCTCTAACGTTCGCTCGGAAGTGAGAGGGAGAGAGAGAGAAAGAAAGAAGGAGAGAGTGAGAGAGAGAGAGAGCGGGCTACGCCCCTACGCCGGTGAAAAAATTATGCTTATGCATATACACTACCGGGGCTTTATGGTAATGTTGTGGTCCGTGCTAAAATCGTCTATGCGCATACATAGGCGTTCCGTGTTTTAACTCCCTCGTTTCGTCCTGCGCATTTTGCCCTCGCGCTATTCGAATATATTATCGGGCATCTCTTAATTTCGTTCTCTGCTCTTACATGTGCCAACATCCTGCTGCTTTTCGGCTTTATATAATTAAGAAAAACGTGCATAATTCATGCGCGAGACTATACACGAATAATGCTTTTCGTGCACGCTCGAGACCTTTTGCAAATAATCATTTAACGGCGCACCGAGGCAATTTGATGCGATGCAAACAATAACGTCATGAATTATTTATTATATTTCTTTTGCTTCGGCGATTAATTTTTCCTTAAACTCACGGGATGCTTTAAGGAAAAAGTTAATGCTCCTCCTAGAGTCCGACGCTTGATTTATCGAGGGAAACTGGGACAGGTTGCAATTTTCTGATGAAACGGTGTTTATTTACGTTGCAATTTTGGCGGGGGATTTACATTATTTGATCGGGCTTGTGCTCAAGTGCGATGTGTACCAAACACAATGAAAGAATAACTTTGTTGGTCAAATGAAAACAACATCATTTACTGTGGTATCAACGACAAATTTCGATGGATCGATCGAACGCTTTTCACCATCATTACAAATTTTTATCATTGAAACGAAATATTTTACTTCATTACATACGCATTGAGCTTACAAACGATGTTTGTACTTTTTAAAATCTAATTTTTTTTTTTTCTCAGTGTGAAATCGTCGTCACCTTATCTTATCTGTATCGTGTGTTTATAATCGCGTCATTAAAATCCCATAACAAACGACAAAGGGGAGTTTGTACAGATCGTCGGCATTGTTAAAAGACAACGAGATGAGAATCATCGGGAACTTCGTTTTTCTTTGGACGATTTTTCTTGGCAGCATTGGTTGCGGGCAAGTAGGCGCAGGCAGCCATCCGCTGTTTCTATACAGGCGCCTCGCGTCAGTGGCGCCCAGCGTTCAGCAGCTACGTCTAATATCCATTCTGTGCAATTAAGTCAAGAGTTGGGATATTAATATTCGCGGATGTACGTACAAAGAGGAATAATAATTCAACGCCGGCAGAAAAGCGAGAGACGACGAGACTCGGAGGGTGGAGCCAAAGTGGGGCGGTGGGCCCGATCGGACGGCACGGTCCCCGAGACGCGAACAGTTTCGGGTAGGCAAACGTGAATTCAATTAGTTCGTATTTATTACCGCTCCTGACACGACGATTTATCTCGCCCCCTGGCTCCTTGCTAATCTTCCAGTTTGCCTCGCTTGGCGGGTCATCCCGCCGCGATCGCTGCGCCAATGACTCTGCATGAATTCATTAACTCAAATAAAGCACGAAATGAGTCCAATGAATTTATTGTCTCTCACGTGCGCGAATAAACGTTTTCAAGGTACTTCTTTTTAAACGTTGCCTCTGCACGTTGAGAGCACTTTTTCTGTTTTTTTTTTTTTTCTTTTTTATAAGGACACCGGAAAACGTCGGCTAATTATATCTACTTTTGCTTGTTATAAAGGTTCATTTGAATTGAAAGTAAATATCTGCGGTTGTTCAAGCTTTAGGTCAAGATTTCAACTTTTGAATTTAAACTGGTACTCGAGTCGAGATTTTAGAGTTCGAAATAGAGACGTATGAATTTCCATTTCCTCGATAAACGACGAGAATTGTTATTATGTATTTTGTATCTGTGTTGTCAATCGTCGGTGGAAGAAGTAATTAACGATGAAAAGATATTATCGATTTCTCTGAAAAGTACCGGATTTCGTGAGAGACATTTTCAATGGATTCTTGACAATTTGCTCAACGTTTGGGCTCGCTTTTTGTTCATTAAAACATAACGTTTATGGTGACCTATGGCGTGAGACCGTACTGTCTCTCGTTTCGATAGCACGTCGAGCTTCACAAAGAGAGGCGTTGGTTATTGCTCACCGGGAAAACTCAGCAACTTCCGGAACGGTAGGAAATCATAATTTTCGGCTATCAAAACTTGCCCATCCGCCATGGCAAACGAAATATTGTTACAACTCACGAACAATATTGCGTTAGCACAAATCTATCAGCTGTGAAATAAATGGATTCTTTTTTTTTTTTCACTTGCAATATAACTCTAAACGATTGAAACGCACGATAAATAACAATAATGTAGCGAAATAATTGACCGTTGATTAAACGGCATAAAAGTGCACAACAGTTCCGGAGGAAAAGAATTAATAATATTCGAGCAATGACGAGGAAGGTATTTGGAAAAAATATCGGAGCTCTTATTCACCAAGTGTCCCCATTTGGAACGGGAATCGAAGAGATAGACCGAAGTCGAATCGATCGGCGGAATGATTTTCTGCCGTCGTAGAAACGCGTATTATCTTAAAGGATTGTAGAGAGAGGCGCCACTGGTGGCGCGAGAGGCTTAGGCTGGTTGGGGGAGTGAGTGGGTGAGGTTACTGGAATGGACGATGTCGAAACGCGATGAGAGCGCTTGGGGGAGAAAGGGGGAGCGGGGTGTAGACAGGAAGGGCGGAAGGGAGGAAGTGATATAGAATTTACAAGCGCGTTATTACGAGATGAGCTGCAAAGTGACGGCAGCCACCCTTTTCGCGCCCTGCCAGCCCTCGCCGACCGTCCCGAGCTTTTAATTATTCTCGACCGAGATTTAATATCGCTGTCCCGCAACGAACATTCTCACACGTGTTCGGCAGAGTGCGTCTTTCCCCGGAGATGTCGTATACTTCGAAATACTGGGTTATTAAATTTTCACGGACAGCAGGCGGTCTTAAATACAGATTTTCCCTCATTTATTTAAGTTTCTTTAAGCGCAAAAAAAAAAAAAAAGAATTAAAAGCCGACGAGAAAATTCCTTCTCGATCATCCTCGCTCGGATATTGCTTGGCGCATTATGCGCGGCGTCAATTTAGAAATTCCAAAACTGCCCAAGTGGACCTCAATTAGCGCTCTATATAGAGACCTGTACGGTCGTATTCAAAATTTAACGTGACCTTCCTTTTTACCGCTAAACATTACTCGTTAATTACGTAGATGGTACTTTCGAGTTTGATAAACAGCAGTTTTAACTGGAGTTGTGTCCCCTTCTACCGAAACCTGGTTTCACACTGACCATCATTAATCCAATATTGATGCAATTCATTAGCTACGAATTATCTAACTTATTCGCGCGATCATTCGATAATTACAATGTGGTTGTCGCAAAATGTCGGAAAATTGTACTGTCACAAACTCGGCTGTGTTACTGTCTGCGTGGAAAAGAGTTATGTAAGATTTTAGAAGCAACAAACTACGCCTGAAGAAAAATGACACTCGTCTAAAAACCTTAAATAAAGGACAATCCCAAGATACGACGAAATATGCTCGGGAATTTTGGAATCTATAATTCACGATTATATTAACACAAATGAAATGAAAATTGGATAAGTCGTGGAAACGTAGTAAAGTGGCGAGACGATTGCCTTAGGCACTGTGCTTCGAAAATACCGCGGTAAAGAAATATTCGAAGGGCGAAGGCAGCAATGAACTTAAGCAGATTATGCTAATAAATCCCCGTATGTCCATCGTTCCCAATCTGCCATTATATCCAAATTCGCGGGCACATGCTCGTGACAAAGTATATTTTACGATCCGAACGTGTTTCCACTTTAGGTTGCAATGTATGATTCCCGCCGAGCAAAATGCCACGACCATTTTCCAGCCCCGCCCATTCACCGTTTTTCGCGGAGTTACTTACGAAAAACGGATGAAAATAAATTGAATCTGAGATCGCCAACCCCTCTGCGAGCGTATCCGTATGTATTTTCAAGAAAATATCATACTCTTAGAAAATGGCCAAAAAGCATTCTTAGCGGGTTAAACGAATTTTTCATCATGCAAATTTACGTAACTTGATTTCACTGGAGTCCAATGATTTTCTAATTAAAAGGCAAATTGCTTCGCGATGAAAAATCTAGACTGTGATTTATTTCGGTCCCGAATCGTCAAATTAGATTTCCTTTTTGAAGATAAATGAAGGCTCCTGAATTTGGGTTAAGTTGGTTGAAATTCATTTAAATAAAACAAAGCCGCAAGAGAACCGAAGAAAAGGAGTTGAAGGATCGTTTGTTCTGTATTTTTAAGGAGGTCGATAGCGGCGTTAATAGTCACTTAAATGGATGTTTCTGTGGTATCGTAACCGAATGTGTTCTAACGTTGTCATAACTATCTCGTTACTATTAGTACGTTACGATAACAATGGAAGAGCGTGTGTGGTGCACTCTCTTGATGAAGTCTAAACACGATCTTGATGGAAGTCTTCATTGGCGCCATGTTGGCAACAATAACGTATTATCTTGGATCATTGACACACGTCATCTAGCGCCTTTGAACGTTATGATTGTAGACTACAATGGTTGTCTCGTTGTTGGCTGCACTCAGAACATTGAATTGCGGTGTTACGTGCAGCAGTCATCCAATAATGGCACGTCATTGATTAACTGTCAAAATGACGTGCCAGATTACGAAGACGTTTCTCTTGTTGGCTCATCGGCTAATTTTTCCTTGCAAAAGAATAGGTCGTTAGATTAGGAAATGAAGTACAAAAATAGCACGCGAGAGCATCTATTTCTATGAGAAGCAATTGGGAAGGAATTTTATTTTCTATCTGGTGTAAAAATAAATTTCATATTTTTTTTTGTGTATACAAAAAATTGATGCAGGTCAAAATGAGATTCGATCAATAATCATTTCGATCGAGAATGTATGGACTACATTCGATTCTGTTATATGCTATATTTTCCAACTTATAAATTATAACTTATCGTTACGACCGTTATAAAAATTTGATAAATCACCGATCGTATTTTGATCTGCAATAATTTTTGATATTAAAATGATGAAATTTTATTTTTACTCGGGATTGCTCCTCTGTATACGGAAATGAATAACCATAGAGTCTTGGTCGTCGATAAATGAAATAGCAGTTCGGCTGTCGCGAAAACGTAGAAACGAAACCCCGACGATGGCACGATAATAAAAATCATATTTGCATGATGGAATTTCCTTGGAATTCGGGATCGCGAAATGTACTTTAAATAAACAACCGTCGACTCGTGTAATTTTGTCAGCGATACTGGTTTTGTTTTTATAATGGAATCCATTATAAATGGTTTTCCTCGTGGCCACTTAAAATGCTATTCAAATACATTGAAATTCGTATCCTGTGAAAACACACGGCGCATCGTCGATTCGATAACAAAGAGGTTCTGGATTTTTGTTATTCTTGAAAATTGCGCAAGTTGGCGAAGGAGGAGGAGGAGAAAAAAAAAAAAAAAAAAGAATCACCGACTGGAAAATTTCGCAAGAAAATTCTACAAGGAATACATATTCTTTCCCGATGCCTCATATTCCATGTGCGAGCCAACATCCCGTACGCCACAGGTCTCCTTTATTTTCATTTTTGTTGTCTCCCCGAGCGCTGTTTCTCTCTATATTTATCTAATAGCACCCCCGGACTACATTTCTGCTTGCTCCTGCTTGCAACGAATCTACACAGCTGGTTGCGCGTACTTTGCGCTTCCATTATACGGCCAGTTTTCTCCTCGTTCTGGCATGTCCTCGAAATAATTAAAAGTTCATTAAGTCAAGATTGATTGCGATGTTTAGACTTGCTTCGAGTTGCTTTAGTTCTACAGGACTCAACGAGATTGCACTATTTAGAAACTCGCTGTTTCGTGCTAAATTTATATACATTTTTTTTTTCAAATCTTTTCTATATTTTATTTTCGGTTTCAATGAAATAATAAAAATGATATTCTAATGAGTAAAAATAAGTATTTTAATGATTATAATATTTGGTATTCTCTGTTCGAAATTGGGACATTACTTTGTAATAATCGCAATGATTTCACTACGAATGAAACATTACTGAATATCATATTTAAGATTCAAATCGCCAATAATGAGCAAAATAATTTCTCCAAGCGCTATGTATACAATAAATCATAAGCTTCTTGTGGATGTAGTTTTTGCGAACGAGCAAAGTGCATGTAAATTGAAGCGAATTAATTACCTCTGAAAAATCTAGGTTAATTTTCGCGAAACCGTCGCAAAAAGTATGTCAAGCGAGAATTTTAAATGGATGTATCAGAAAATTAGGGGTGTACCCGGTTCGTGTTTTAACGGGATCCCAAAATTCCTGGCGCGTGATACGTAAAGCTCCCTTGACAAGGGACGCGCGAAATTAATGAACGCGGACATAAATTGTTATGATAAATAGGAACCGAAGCTATAAAATGTTTAAACGTAACGATTCGCTGGAAAATAAGACATTCTCATTAAATACGTCTTTCGGTCTGCTTTTATTTTATCGCGATTGCGTCGAGTAATATTTTCATGCCGGCCGTGCGCGCTTACACAGAGTCGCGCACACACGATCGCATATGTCGTGAATTATTAGTTGAATTAAAAGCGACTGCCACCATTACAGAACGTGCTTCACGTACGTACGAATCCAGGTATGTTCTCGTACGAATGTCCGTTGTAAAACATAGCCGGGAATTTTTGGGCTTTCGTCGTTCATTTTTTGTTTCGTTCTTTTTTTTTCTTTTTTTTTTTTTTTTAACCCAACTCAATCCCGAAGCACGAACAACGAGAGCCGTATTGTATCTACACGTGTTGTATTCGGGGACAGATGAAGCTGGGCGCAAACTTTTCGTCATATACTATGACGCACATTATTTGCCGAATAAACGAAACGAGCATTTCCTTTTCCTGGCAGTCTTGGAAGCTCCAGGAGGTCTGGAACCTTCATAATTAGCTCAATTCTCATTAAGCAATCTCATCATTCACCTTGATATAATGTCAGGAAACCAACATCAAAGAGATTGTTTGCAAAAAAAATATATATAGGACGTGGACAAATTTAAACACTGATATCAAAAAGAAGTTTATCGGCAATCAAAATTGTTGACCATCAGAATTGTTTTATGAAGTACAATCTTCAGATCAATTGTCATTTTGTTGTCGAATCCATTGCAAAATTTGTTTGGCAATTTACTATTTTATGTTAATTACAAAAAAACTGTAAGAGCGAAAAATAATTCTACTCAAAAGTGTTAATTATTTATTTAACGATTGAAATAAAGTATCGATGATTTTACTCCGAGCATAACAAAAGAAGTTAATAAACTCTGGGAGATTTGTCATTTGATATCATTGGAAAAAGAGGGGAAGAAAATGAGCAAGAAAGAAACGTCGAAGTCGAAGAAAAAGAAATATAAATGCGACGGGGACAGCCGTTACAATGATATATCATCCATGATTTGCCTCGGAGAATCTTTTCAGGTTCTTGTTAGCGAGACGTCGCCTTTTCCAGTTTCAGAAGCGCAAGTTCGCCTCTCAAAAAGCCCCAGATACGCTCCCTTTTTCTTCGTAACAAAAGATTACAAGATTCAGGTGACGGTAGCGTAATCCTACTTGACTAACATGAGCTAAGCGACGTCTCCCAGTGTCTAGCGGCTAAAGAAAAATAGCCGCTTCCAGTGAGAGCCTCGCGTTGGATTTCATTGACGGGAGAAATTCCATTTCGCGGCGCCACTATCGATAATTAAAGTTCTTTTTTTTTCTCCCTCGCCCAGGAACCACGGCAAAAGAGCCCACAATCTCTGCGATTCATTGAAATGCTTTCGATCATTTTCATCCGACGGTATTTCGCTCGCCGATTTATTATTATCAATGAATTATATATTTACACATGAAAAGCTCTTTAATCATTTTCAAATGTTTGAATCGAATACTAAATGATACGTATAAATGTGAATTAATTATTTTTTAATTGTCCGATGCGCCAAAGCGTATTGTCCGTCTGGCTAATTTTATCATTCGTCATTGTTAATTCATTTGTGTTTTACTTTTTGATTTATTCATTTATTACCAATGTATTTCAAGATTTGAATATGTAATTTGCATTTCAGTAATTGACGATGGGGAAATTTTAAACGAATTTCAAGTACCGTTTGTACAATAAATGGTCGTTGTATTTAACCGCAATAGTGACTGAATATCGGTGCTTTTTTACATTCAATACATCTTAAGGTGCAAATGTAACCACTAAAAAAATTGTTAACATTTCAAAGAAAAGTTTTTGCTTAACTTTCGTGATTATCAGGCAATAGTTTTAATTCTTACGAGCGCAAGACGACAATACTTGGGCTCGTTGGATGAATAACGATTTTCGATAGCCGTAACGAATAGGGCTTTACGTGTGGTACTGCGACGAGAGAATGGAAGTCCGGGAGTGGACAACGCCATATTGTCGACGGGGAATTTTCTACCCTGAGCTGATATAGGTAGAAAACTTTGCCTAGGGATACTACGCGTGGGAGGCGGTTATTATTTGTCTGAAATTCAAAGCCGGCAAGTTGTCTTTCGCGCAGTAACCAGCTGCTCGGGAACTTAGCTCGCCGAACGACTCGTTCGTTATTTGTTATACTTCGGGGGGGGGGGGGACCATTTTCATGAGCTGCGTGCGCTGAGAAATAGCGAAACAGTCGCCAAAAGGGAAAAGAAAGCAAGATACTTCGTCATTTTATGCAAAGAATTACCGGATACGTACCATTCTCTTTTTGTGTCAATGAAAGAAACTCATATTTCACGACCCTTGAGCTCTTGCCAACTTGGATTATTACCGCCGCGACTCTACGCACACACAATTTTTGGCATTTTCATTCAAATATATGCTAATGACAATTATTCGGTTTTAGGTCATGCAAACAACTAATTTTCACTTTGATACTTTTGTTCGGCCAAAATCTATTCATTTTAAGTGATATTATTTTACATTAATTTATTGATATTTTTAATTTTTCAAATGAAATTGTTAAAAGTTGAAATCCAAAGGATTAGTTGCTATAAATGCTCGACTGTAATAAAACTTCACATTGGCCTTTTTTTAAACTGTCGTGATTGTCAGCAAATGAATAGAAAAAAAAAAAAAAAGAGCGCCGCTTAAAACAAAAGGGGATTAATAAAAATTGGCGCAACAATTTGTCTTGCATGTCTATTTAATTATCTCTCCATTCTGTTTGACACAATTAGCGCGACAGAAACTAGGGCTTGATAATAACGTTTGTGAAAGAATTTTTATTGAAAATTCACGTTCCTCGCTATCAGCATTGTTTCGTGCAATTACATCTTTATCGCGCGCGGTGCATTGCGCTGTGCAAACAAACGGAACCGGCGAAAGGAGTGGCCACATTGTATTCTTGCGTAATGTAATTAAATTCAAAATCGCAGCTTCGATGTTCATAAAACGAAAGAGGACAAAAAAGGAAAACCAATTAGTGCAATGCGTGCTTGTGTACACACTATCAGTAATTACGAGGCTCGTGCGGCACTGTTTACACGCACGTTGGGCTCGCGTTTCATTTTCTCGGGATTAAGTAACCGCCGCCATAGTCATTACGTACATATGCGGTTGCTATTAACGGTTTAATTAGAGTAAGTTTTCATTTGTAGGATTACGCCGCTAGACTGCGTAAAAGAGTGCTATCGTATTTCACGAAGACGTCGCTTATTATTGCGTTTCCAACGGTTTATGTTAATCCATAATAATAAGCCCTTTATGAGCGTGGTAATGCTTCCGAATCCAAGGTTTTCGCACACCAAACAAATCTTCACTCCAACTTCGCCGACACATTGTTCCTATCTTATAGTCATCTGTGAATTAAGTTGCCTAACCTACGTATGTGCCATAAATGGCACACACTGCAACTGCAATTGGAGAGGCTAAACTTAATCCCCGGAGGACGACTGCTCCATATTTGGACCATCGCGAATGTTACAAGGCAAAGAATTTTCTTCTCTTTGCGAAGTTATATAGCAATAATAATATTTCCTTTAGATACATATTGTATAAGGCGTTGCATCGATGTGCAACAAAAGTTTCATTCGTCATAATGTAAGTCATATTTTATGATCAATTAAGATGAATGTTATTTTCGCTTTCCATTTATTTGAAACGATGTTTATTAAAACAATATAAATTCAGTGATTGCAATTTCAAAAGATATGGGCAAATTAAAATCAACGTTTATTTTCAAGTGAGACTTTAAGACGTTTGCGATTGAAAAACTGATTGAGAAAAGAATGCAAAAGTTATTTGCGTGTAAAAGTTGTTGGGCAAACGTACGATTTGTCAGATTAATTCACTCATTTCCTCTGTGTGTAAGCGACAAAAACATACTTAAGGCGCCGTAGTCACGTTCAATACGCCGAACAGTGGACGTGCTCGCGACACGAAAGTCGAGCAACGCACAAATAAGGTTTTGGTCACGAGCCGAGAGAAGGAGTCGGCTTTCTCAATCTATATATTCCGGCGCAAATCGTATTACCAACTCCAACTGCAAAATTGACTTCGCCAACTTTTACGGCGCCTTCATCTTGCGCCCCCTTTGACGCGCTCGGTCCAACTTTGACTTATACGAGGGTTTACCAAACTCAGTTTAAGAAGAACTGTTTCTACTATGGAGAGACACATCTTGCGGCACTGGTCTCATCGATAGAAAATCGGCTGGGCTTCCGACAGAATGGCAGTTTTTAACTTTCGACGAGGAAGAAAGGACGAAGCAGTTGCAGTTTCATCATTTTTTAGACTCTGCTATTTGCTTCGTGCTTTTTCCTTTCCAGGCATTCCTGGTATTGTTGATCTTTATATTTCGATTGCTTTTATTTATAGATTGATGTTACTACATTAAAGTAGACCCTTCAAAAATTTTAGATGAGATTGCAAGTGTTTCGATATAAAGATGCAAGAGGTCTTTTAAATTTTAAATACAGAAATATAATATGTTTCAAGCTCTCGTCGATTAATTCATCGAATAATTGCAAACAAATCTGTACGATTGATCTTCGCTAAAGATGAGAATTTCAGACACCTGAAATATAAATATATACAAAAAACAGATATTTCATAAAGAATTTTTCATATTGATTGAAATTGAAATTCATTTCTTTGCCAAAATCCGGAACAACAATTTCCTCTGGCCTCGTACTTCATCGGACAACTGTCATGAAATTTAATGTTGTTTTAGAAGTTCCTATCATTGATGTAATTTTTTAGAAGTGAAAACTCATAAATTGAGTGAGATAAGAAAGACGATTAAAAGGATGGATGGTTCTAATTTTTTTTTTTTTTCCCCAACACATCAGAACTCGTCTACTTCTTGGTGGTTGGTCGTGAACGATTTCCACGAGTAATGGAACGATTTTCCATGAAAGTTTCAAGTGACCGAACCAAGCAAATTGTCGCATTAGAAGCAAAACTTTCAATGGCGGTTTCCACCAGGTATAAATGTGTCGCGCGTGTTTGGCAAACGAATTATATTTTAATCGTCTTTATGAGAATCGGATGCTGAGCCTTTCACTCGCGAGCCGACGTCATTTCGTACGTAAAACGTCATTTTCAATCTTTTATTCGACCGAGATTTATGGTTATTACGGACATGACAAATGTGTTATACGAACGATCGATGCTGACCAGAAAGAAGGAATTGTAGAAGGATTTATTTTCAACTGTACTATATTTTAACATTTATTTGCAGCGAATGGAAATCCATTGAAAGTGCCACTGAGGCAAATTATGGCACGATACGGGAATATATAGATGTCGCGTCTAGTGCATTTGCAAAATAAATGTGGCATTGCTCAAGGAATAGCTAATGAACGAAAATATATATGCCAGTAAAATGTTTGCGACAGCTAATATCTTTTTTGTTTTTTTTTGTTTGTTATAAATTGCATACTTAAAAAGTTATTATTGGCCTTAAGATGGCTATTCATTACTAATGTGTATACAAATTCATGAAAACGGTTTAAATTATTTCAAAAGATTGATTATAACATTCAAAAAAAAATTTAGTCTAATGTGGCAATTACGTCGATCTTGATGTATTGCGAATTACATGCCTTTACTAGTTTTTACAGAAGGGAACAGTGATTTTTTTTTTCTTTATGGCAATAAAAATAAATAAGGTCTGATTATGCATTCATTAAATTCAAATCCATATTCTGATGTATCATTACGTAACGTCAACGGTTGCTTGACGTGTTTTGGTGTGGCAGACGGCTAATAAATGAAAGGGAGTATCACAGTGATGCATTACAGTCGTCATTGCTGTGACAATGTAATTGGGAACATTTCTAGTCGAATTACAGAATCATAAATTAATTATTATGACGAGGTGAACAAGAAAAACAAGCTTTATTTAGTATTACAAATACAAATGATAATATACTATTTGTTGGAAATGTTACTCGTACTACAATCACTTACATTTTGTACCCATTTAGAAAACTGCTATAAAATTCAGATACAATTTTGTAGGATTTTACAACAGCAGTGAAAGCCCTCAAAATATATTGCTGGATTAATATATTATTAATTTCTAGGAGTTTGCATAAAAAAAAAAACTTATTGATGTATGTGTAAATCTAATTTCGCAATAACGTCAGAACGTTTTTAAATTGTGTACACAATGACGCACTTATTCTAAATCAGCATCTCATGAAAATACATTCATTATTAAAGTATTTCAACTTTTCTAAACTATTGACTATTGATTTGCATTGAAATTATCATATTTTGTAATAATACACTGTCAGAGTATAGTTAAAGGGACCTTGACTTCATTGAGCAATACGTGGATATTTGCTGTAATCACGTGTGTCCTTTTTTTTTGTACATTGTCAATTTGAGATTTGCCAACAATCTTTGGCTCTTTTTTTTTTTTTTAACGACAGATCGATGTTTGTTTCGTTTGTGATAAAACTTAATAAAAAAGTTTTCAATCAATAAATGGATGCTTTTGATCGATGGTTTGAATGATATTTACATCGAGATGAATAATTTCATTTTACAACTATTCTGTTACTTAAAAAACGACATTTCAATAACAGTTGTTACATAGGAGATACCTGTTTTTTCAGCAAAAATTCTCAACTTTTTGCATTAGTATTTTTAAAATTGTCCTAATATTGAAAATCAATGTGTAATTACATATTACATAAAATAATGAGACACGAGATTATTTCTGTACTGAGTATAACTTGATTTTCTCATGAAGTGTCTATTAAATTTTATTAGTAATTAGCCTGAGATTAGATAAAACGTGTACATGGTTAGGACCTTGGATGAATGTGTAATGTGTATCCCGGTTATATAAAGGTATATAGGTTGTCGCACGCAGTCGTCTCGAAGTAATGCGGCACGTCGTGAGCCGTGACTAATTTGTCAAGAATCTTTGGCCCTTTCCTCGCCTATCTTTGGATTGTAAGATCAGGGCGCCCGTGGAATGTGCTTTTGCTCGCGCATTGAGTGCTACGTGATCTGGATTTTGTAACGCTCGCTCGGTAGCTCGGTGCACTCGTAAACATTGCACGCTCATCTGGAATCTGGATGAGCACGTGGACACACGTGGTAAACAGACTCCAGGACGAGTCGCGGCTCGGCCAACCCGAAGAATCGATTATGCGCTTATTCCGTACGCTCTCGTGCAGAAACGCACGAATGAAATGAGATCGAGTTTCGCAAAGTGCGCCCGCAATCCGGATCTAACAATCACTCTTGCCGATCGTGCGATACAGTGTCCGCTCGTTCCTGTTCCAACTCCATTTTTATAGATTTTCATTTAGAAAAGTCATACGCGCGTTAATAAAACGTGCGTCAAGTTCCAAACGTTTGTTTTTCAAATAATTCAATAATAAATGATATTAATATTATTGAATCATTTTTCGAATAATTCAAACGAATTTTAAATAATGATTTTTGCATTCTAATTTGATAATATATGGAGAAAAAAGTTTGTATAAAAATTACTATACTTTATGGGAAAACAGTCAACAAAAAATAAGGTCAGCAGATTTACTATTCAGTATTTTGCAAATTTGCAAAATCCACGAACAACATTTTTTTGTGATATGATACTTTATTTATTTGGAACACAATAGTTTTTTCACCATCTTTTTTTCTTCTTCTCTCTTTTTATTTCCTTTGATATAAGATGTATTGTGTAACACATGTTTAATGGCTAATTAGCTCATCATGTTTTATGAAATCGACTATTAAGAGCTTTAGGGCACAGACATGTGTGTCAGTAGTCGTTAGTTTCAGTTTTTTTTTTTTCACTTCGCCGATCTACATTGCTACTTTCTAATGTTAGTTGACTCTTTTTATCGCGAGGAATGCATGTTTGTGAGTTATGCTTTTTATTGCCGCCCTAAGTTAGGCCACGCATCTGTTAAAAAAGTCGAGGTCGCATGGAAACGTTCCTATTTCAATTTACTCGTTGAAAGCTTTTGTACGATATTTTTCTAATCTGAATAATTTATTAACTTACAAAATTTTGTGTTCAATGATTGATGTTTTAAGCGTTCGACGACGTATGAAAGTTATTGCAAAATTGGAGAATTACAATGGTTATGGAAATTTATAATTTATTGCAAAAAGAGAAACTGCAACTGGATTTACAAAATACAATGAGGAAATACGTTTACGAAGTAGGAATTAATTCGTTTCAGTGTAACTTAATGTTTTATGTCATATGAGAGTTATGTCAAATAAGAAATATCTCGCGTCTTAAATGTTAAAATATTGCTAATAAATGTGTAAGAGATAAAGTTTTAAAATTATATAATCTGAAGTTGATAAATTCCAAATAACTTCTTAAAGTCAGTATTTTAAACTTAAAATTCAATTTTAAAGTTAATAAGTGTATAAATCAATTCTTAGTTTTATTCATAACTAATGAAATACAATTTAATATAATACAAATTATTTTTCCGATAAACGTTTTAAGAAAACTTTTCATTTCTTTGACGAGAAAGTAGTGTTGTAGAAATTATCAAATTACTCTTTAATGCATTTGATGAGCAGCTAAAATAGCGTTATTAATATTAGTTAACATAGCCAATATTGAAGTATTGCAAACATTTCTATTTTGCTGAATATTTGAACATTGTTTCGATGCAGACGAGCGATCGATAGCACATTATTGGACCGTTATACATAAACAAGATTCAGAGCGAAGATTATTATTATTTGAGTAGTAATTACATTAGGTCAGACTCGTATTAACAATATGGAAATGCTATTCATTGATTGGTTGAGAGTTACCAGATGCTGTTCAAGTTTTAATAATGTTTATTCGCACTTTAACATTAAATTTTAAATATTTTTATTAACTTTTCAAAAATAAATTCATAATTATTTTATTATCTTAACGATGATCTATTTAAAAATCTGTTGTTTGACATGTTTCTAAAATTCTTTTATATTTAAAATAGTCATATATAAACATAAATTTGTTTTCTGATTAATCTAAAAAAAAAGTTTCTGATTCAGGTTTAAACTTCCAATTGCATAAGATAAATAATTAATCAAAATTATAAAATCATATAATTTCACTATTTCTTGGTAATTTTTGTGAATACTTCCGCACATGAAAGTTCAATAGAAAGTTAAACGGAAGAAGGAGTTGTTAAAAAAAATTTTACTATTTCGAATTCACAGGAATGTATCACAAGAGGAATTACTTCCTGTTCTCCTAGGTGACAAGATTTAGATTGAAATTCATTGGAGAAGGTGAAACCATTATCAATTCAATATAAATGTAGTTACGTTAATCAAATTTTTTCCGCTGACTGGATGTTGTTCTAGGACTTAGTAATGCATTTCTTGATTCAATACAGAATACTGATTTTGATCATGAAGCATTAATAATTTAACAATAATAACATACAATTATTCTCGAATATCAAAATTTCAGTCACATATTTCTACAAACATTCTAACATCGTGTTATCCAAACAATCTTCATGACTTATTATTTAACTTCAAAAAGTGTCTGAAGTTCATTGATTAATTTATCGAAAAATTAAAAAAAAAAAGTTCAGAAATACAAATGATCCTTCTTTATCTTGATTTTTTCATGTTTTAAATTTTTCGATGAATTAATCGATGAAAACTTAAAACACATACTTCAAAAATATTCCCCGACAAACAATGAACCCCAAAAAAGACTAAGCAGAACATAAAAGCCTAGAAACAGACACTCGAAATCACAATAGCCATTGTCCCTCGCAACAGAAACCTGGTGAAATCTGAAAAATCTTGAAAAAACACTTTGTGAAAACAATCCTCTCCTCTGGTACTAAACCATTACCTAATCCAGAGATCGGCAGGGTCTTAGAATTCACAGCGCGTCACGGTTTATCGTCGTCGCTCGTTTCCGGGGTACGCGTTAAAATATCCATCGTCGATTGTCCGTCGAATTGTTGCAATTATGTCGGTTCACAGTCTGGCAAGGTGAACCAGAGGCGAGCCGAGCAAAACATCGCCTGTCTATTAACATAAATGGGAAAGTGAAGGAGCGTCGCGGGAGGTAGAAATAGAAGGGGCAGAGCCAGGGCTTAGTAAGGGTTGGTGGGGTACGGCCGTTGAACGCGGCCGATAGCCCCGGTTATTGAAAATTGTCTTGTCGCAATGCAGTGAGTTTTCGTTCGTGGATCAGAATCGCAAGTTGTATTTGGTCTGAGTTAGGATTGTTTAAGGATTTTTGTATTTTGTATTTTATTTTTTAAAGAAATGGAGGATCTAAGCTCGATCGAGCTGTGATTGTTTAATTCGCTCGCGGATTTCGTGGATCTTGAGTTGACGAGATGGGAATTCCGGGGATCGTGAAACTCGGGCTGCTCTACGCTTTGGTGCAGTGCGCAGCCGGCACCTCGCTCGACGTACTTTATCGGTGGAAATATTTGGACTGGGTTTGGCCTAGTGTCCCACTGACCAAGAGTCCGTTTATTCTGGGCAACTCCTTCACGCAGGACGTCGACGTGGATAAATATGGGCGTGTATTCGTAACGAGTCCCCAGTGGCTCGAGGGTGTACCAATTACGCTTTCGACGGTGACGAGAGAACACGGCTCTGGAGGGCCTTTACTCAAACCGTACCCAGATGCCTCTTGGCACACGCCTAATTCTTGCGACAAACTTATTTCGGTTTACAGAGTTGCGGTAAATATCTGTATTTATGCCCAATCCCGAATCCTTCTGAAACCAGTCATTTTTGCTTCTGCTTTTGAGTATAAATATAAAACTAAAAAAAAAAAAAAATGAACTCAGTAGAGAAAAAATTGCAGACTGATTTGTATATATCTGTGGCTTGATGGAAAAGCGAGTTAACTCCATTTTTTTGAAAATTGAGTTTGCACTAAAACTGCTTGTCAACAAAATTATTATATTTGATAGCCACAATTAAAAAAATATCTATAATTTCAAGAATATAATGCTATTTAGTTTGTTCATATACATATAAGATAATGTTAAATATACTTTTAAATCGTCTTTTTTTCAAAATAAACAAAAATGGAGTTAACTTGTTTTTCCTTCAAGCCACAGATATCCAAAGTTTGCAACGAATTTTGAAAATCCCACAGAAAATATTCTTATTTAAATATTTTTATTCTTATTTGATTTGCACTGCAAAAATTAAAAGAAATAACTTCGTAGAAATAGATTCGAAAAAAAAAACTGACTTCATTAAGGAATTTGCAAAATCTGACAAAAGAGAATAATCTGAAACAAATAATTGCACTAAATATGTTGCAACTACTAAAAAAAGTTTTAATACCACATTTTTAAATTAAAACCGCTGCGTACAATGAATTAAAATAAGAAAACCTTCACGTTTATTCGTTAATGAGTGTGCGAAGAATAGAGTCTTTCTTTCAATCGGAGTAATAACAA
>JABFQA010000116.1:4813-27315 GCA_022817065.1 Probaryconus sp. ZL-2020
AAGCACGGGTGTCCCGTGAGATAGCAAGGCGATCAGGCGTAGGGAGTCCCTACGCTTAAGTGCGCGTCACTCATCGGGCCGTCACGAGTGTCTCGTGGCAGGCCTCCTAACCGCGCGTCGAGTTTCCAGGGTGTCCCTGGAACCGACGCAATCCCGTCAAGCTCCTTTGCTGTCTGCTTTCTTTCCTTTCTTTTGCGTAGCCTTTTACAGACGCGATTAGTACATTTTGGCTTATTTTCTTTTCTTTCGCCGCATGGAATTACGTCCTATTTGCTTGCATGACAGCCTTACTTTATTCTTTGCTTTTGCCGTGCCGTGCCGTACTAATCGGAATTTAACACTCTCGTGGCTGACGGTTCTCAACCGTTGCCGTGCCGTACTTTAGTTTAAGCTTTAAAAGAACCCTTTCAGGGTCGTGGGTTAACTTTGGAATTCAGTGTTAGTGCATGTAGAATCAGTGTTAGTGCAGTGTAGTATATGAACGGATTCATTGGGGTCAGGTCCAGGGGAACCTATGCCCAAATTTTACTAGAAAATTTTGTACTTGGAATCACTCCAGCATACGCCTTGGGAGTCCCAAGAAACGCCGCAAAGGTAATTCCAAGTTTTTTTTTTCTTTGTTTAAATTACTTTAGAGCCGAAAATTTGCGTAGTTCCTGGGTGTCCCAGTGAATATATGCTTATACCGTCTCACTCGACTTTCTCTAAGAACAAAAAAAAAACTGGCACTGATTCATACATGGCTGGCTGAACCGTTGCTTCCTTTCATTTGTTACAGCTGCTATTTTTAAGTTTGATTCTTACCAAAAATAAAAGTTATTCTAATTTTGTAAATACTGCTTTCTTACTTAGACGACCCTTTCCTCTCTACCATTTTCAGGACATAACTCGAAGAAACATCAAGCTTGAAGCTGTCCACCGGCGCCAAAAATAATATTGTTCAATTAAATAGAAGTCAATTAATTCTTATTGAAATTAAATAGTCCAATATCGAACAAGGTCCTTCGAGCCGGATAGCTTCTCGCTAGTTGCACCTGTGGTAGAGAGGAGGTTGAGCTTTGTTTCACTCGTTAGATTCGTGGTCACGTGATTGGGTCGTCTTGATTCCTCGCAATTCGGCAAATTGTCCGACAAAATGGTAAAGGCCGAAAGAGTAGACGCTCTGTGCGTAGAACAGGGCCTTTGCTTGGACAATATGATACGACTTCTAACTAACGTCAAAAAGAAAGGTGTGAATAATTTCACCTGCTCGTACTTGCAAGAGCGCTTGGAGACGCTCAAGGGCTACCTTAATGTCGCTCAAGGCCGTCATGCGGACCTTTCGGGGGCAGCGGACTTTGAGCAATTGGAGTATACTAAGATTAACGTATATACTCGAATTCTCGACGCGTATGAGGAAGCCGAATCGTATATTGCGGATCACCTCGCGGAAAAAAGAGAAGAGTCGGTACACTTCACGACATCTTCCCCAGCTAACAGGGCAGCTGCGCCAGCTTCCTGCTCCTCGTTTTTAAAACTTCCGAAATTCGATCTTCCGAAGTTTAATGGAGACTACTGTGACTGGACTAATTTCCAAGATCTCTTCAGATCCGCGATCCACCTCCGCGAAGACTTGTCGCCAGCACAAAAGCTTCAATACCTGAAGTCCTGTTTGAAAGGAGAAGCTAGCGAGGCGATCAAGGCATTTGCGGTAACGGACGCGAACTATGAGTCCGCATGGGCTGTCATTTCCGATCGATACGAGAACAAAAGGCTCATTAAAACAGCAGTCCTGAATAAGCTCTTTACACTACCAACAGTCTCGGCTACCAACGCTGCCTCGTTGAAGCAAATGAGAGACAGTTATTTGCAGGTCTTGTTAACTCTTCGCAACATGGGTTGTCCGACGGATAGCTGGGACACGCTCGTGATTCACTTGTTAATTCAACGATTCGACGCTCCATTGAAGAAGGAATGGGAAGAGTATCTCGAGAAAGAGACAGATTACCCGCGAATGTGTACATTTGAAAGTTTCATCAATATGAGGATTCAAATTCTGGAGGCCTTAGCACTGTCCAAGGTCACTGCTGGCCCTTCCGCTTCGTCAAACCCGTCTCGTAATGCAAGAGACAAAGGGAAACACAAGGTCCACGCACTTGTGGCCACCAAAGCGAGTGTTTGTCATTGTTGTCAGGGCAATCATCGCATCAATTCATGCGACAAATTTCGCAAACTTTCGGTGGATGAGCGAAGCAGGTTGAGGTTTTCCTTGCGTTTGTGCGTCAATTGTCTGCAACCAGGACACACATTGCAGGCGTGCAATTCCGAGAACACCTGCCGCAAGTGTAGCAAGAAACATCACACCTTGCTGCACTTCGAATCGAAGTCAAAGGCACCGGAACAACTTGGCAAGACTCCTTGCGAGTCAAGTAATTCGGATTCCGCACTTGCTTCGATTTCAACGCACTTCAACGCTCACAGCAACAATGAAGTTCTACTTGCAACCGCTTTGGTTCGGGTATTCGCACCAGACGGTACTTCCGCGATGGTCAGGGCTTTGCTTGACAATGGTTCGGAGTCTTCGTTTATAAGCGAATCAATTGCTCAGACCCTGCGGTTGCGACGCAAAAGGGCAAACGTTTCGGTAACGGGTGTAGGCTGTTCATCGGCAACTCTACTCAAACACTCGGTTGCCATTGGTATTGCTCCGGTCCAGTCAAATCAAAAGCAAATGAGTTTAGACGCCTACGTCTTACAAAATGTCACCAGGTACACACCTCAAACAGCAGACTTGGGTGTAGACGGAAAACTGGGTGATATAGTTCTAGCAGATCCTCAGCCTTACAAACTACAAAGGATCGAGATGCTCCTTGGAGCTGATCTCTACGGCAGCATTCTGTTACCAGTATTCAAACGTCCTTCGGGTTCACGACTCGTCGCTCAAAACACGGTGTTTGGGTGGGTATTATTCGGACCTACTCCCAGAGGTAGATGTTCCGGCACGGTTCACGTGCAGCATTCCACTGTCGAGATCTCCAACGTTCTTCAGTCGTTTTGGCGAGTGGAGGAGGTCCCCCAAGTCGCACAGTATAAAAGTGAAGACCAGCACTGCGAGGAGCATTTTCTTCAAAATGTCTCGCAGGACTCCACTGGTCGTTACGTCGTTCGCCTACCGTTCAAGTTGAACACAGGAGTCTCCTCCTTGGGCCAATCGCGGCAGATGGCGAGAGCCTCACTTCGACGTCTTCTGGAGCGTCTAATGAAAAATCCTGAGCTCTACAACAATTACAAAGGCTTTCTCGACGAGTACGAAGCACTCGGGCACATGTCCGCGGTGCCCGGCGATGAGGAGAATCAAGCCTTCAGAGTTTTCCTACCTCATCACGGTGTGGTTCGACAAGATAGCTCGACAACCAAACTTCGAGTGGTGTTCAACGCGTCCGCGCGCACCACGTCGGGACTCTCCTTAAATGACACACTTTGCCCTGGACCCAAATTACAGAACGACATCACTGCAGTCATTATGAACTGGCGTATCTATCCCTTTGTCTACAAAGCGGACATCGAAAAAATGTTCAGGCAAGTGTGGCTACACCCTGAAGAGAGGCCCTTACAATGCATCCTCTGGCAGACTCTTGAACAGGAAAGGCCCACAGTGTACGAGCTGAATACCGTTAGCTTTGGCATGGTACCCGCTCCATTCTTGGCAATGCGGGTCATACAACAAATCGTCAGCGATTACGGGAGTGAGTTTCCGCTCGCCGTGGAACCGCTGCTCAGACTTATTTATGTCGATGACGTATTGTTCGGTGCTGACAGTCTTCCTGGGCTGGCGGAAAAACGGAAGCAAGTTTCCGGCTTGCTCGAAAAGGGAAAATTCAATTTGCGAAAATGGGACTCGAACGTTTCAGAGCTCTCAGAGGCGGAGACAGGCGACTCGCAACCGCTTCTTTTCGAGTCGGAATCGGTGCCAGAGTCCAAAGTTTTGGGTGTCTCTTGGAACTCGAATTCTGATTGCTTCACGATTACGCACAATTCAGTGCAAAGTTCTACCATTACCAAACGAAACATCCTCGCCGGAATCGCTCGTCTATACGACCCTCTTGGATGGCTGTCGCCGGTAATCTTAACCGCAAAGATCATTCTTCAGGATCTATGGGTTGCGAAACTCGAGTGGGACGATCCTGTCCCTGCGAAAACTCGAGACGATTGGAAGGAGTTTTCAAACTCTTTGATACACCTGCGAGAGGTTCGAATCCCTCGTTGGATACAATATTCGACAGCCTCTACTCGATTCGAATTGGTGGGCTTTAGCGACGCATCCACAAAGGCGTATTCCGCCGCCGTGTACTCTCGCGCAACTCATGCAAACGGAGAGATACACGTGTCACTTCTAATGGCAAAATCCAAACTGGCACCGCTGAAAACACTCAGTATACCCAGACTTGAGCTGTGCGGAGCAGTCTTGCTCACTAAGCTCATCAACTTCGTGCAAAAGATTCTAATCATCAAAACTTCCGGAGTACATTGCTACTCAGATTCAAAGATAGTGCTGGCATGGCTGGCAAAGTCCCCATCCAATTGGGAAGTGTTCGTCGCAAATAGGATATCTTATATTCAAACAGAGTTGCCTGAAGTGCGTTGGTCACACGTGGGGACCAAACACAACCCCGCTGACTTGAACTCCCGCGGAATAGCGGGTTCCAGCCTCGCGGACTCGGAGTTGTGTTGGAATGGACCTGCATGGTTGAAACAAGACACTCTACCTGCAGACAAGGAAATCCCAATTACGGAGCTGGGAAAAAAGGGGGCACGCATTACGTCGCATGCCACCAGCTTGAACCCATTGGACTTTGCACATAGATTTTCTTCGTGGCCTCGCCTGTTGAGAGTCACAGCGTTCATTTTCAAATATATCCTAGCATTAAAAAACCGGATTGGCAAATCGAACTCAGACGAATTCGAATCCGCCCATACTCTGTCTAAAGAGCTTCTTACGAAAGCTAAACATTTCCTGATCTCGACCACACAGAGACGGGAATTCACAACGGAAGTATCCTGCTTACAACAGGGCATTTCGATCACCAAATCGAGAATCCTCGACCTGAATCCATTCCTAGACGGGGACGGTTTGTTGCGGGTAGGAGGGAGACTAAAGCATTCTCAACTTAGCTTTTCGGAGAAACATCCCTTGATTCTCGCACAAGGACATATTTCCACACTTCTCATACGTCATACGCATCTCGCAGCCCTGCATGCTGGGCTACAATTGACGCTCCAGATCCTACGATCTCAGTACTGGATATTGAATGCTAGAAATCAGACAAAAACATTAATCCGCAGTTGCGTCCCTTGTATACGTCAAAAGGCGGAACTAGCTCATCAAAAGATGGGTGATTTGCCTCCAGACAGATGTTCCCCAGGACGTGCCTTCCTTCACGTGGGCGTAGACTACGCCGGGCCTTTCTTGGTGAGACCCGCTTCGGGTAGAGGCAAAACCACCACCAAGTGCTACCTCGCTTTGATTGTGTGTTTCGCCACACGCGCAATACACCTGGAGCTCGTCATGAGTTACGATACTCCATCCTTCATATCTGCTTTCCATCGGTTCGTGTCGCGTAGAGGTGTACCGGACACCGTCTACAGCGACAACGCAACAAACTTCAAGGGAGCAGACACAGAGCTCCAGAGAGCATTTAAAACCGCGTTGAGAGATTATGCGTTACACAGAGAGTTCGCCACTAAGGCAGTGCAATGGAGATTTATTCCTCCATCCGCTCCACACTTCGGTGGGATATGGGAAGCCGGGGTAAAAGCCGTCAAGCATCATCTGCGAAGAGTGATGGGACTCTTTGCTCCCACCTACGAAGAGTTTTCGACCATCATTCTGCGGATCGAGGCCTGCTTGAACTCCCGCCCCATCGCAAAACTCCGAGATGACCCAGACGACGCCCAGGTGTTGACGCCAGCACACTTTCTGACTGGAACAAGTCTCATGGCGGTCCCGGAACCATCATTACTGGATTTGAATGAGAATCGCCTTAGTCGTTGGCAAACAGTCTCTCGATTAGTACAGAGCTTTTGGTCTCGATGGAGCCATGATTACCTCCACTCCTTACAAGCTCGACCAAAGTGGAGACAACTCCAAGCTCCGATTGAGGTAGGAGAGTTGGTCTTGTTGCGTGATCTAAACGCACCTCCAGCCAAATGGGCATTGGGAATCGTCAAAACCTTACATCCCGGTAAGGATAACTTGACTCGTGTAGTCACAATCAAAACGGCAGTCACCGAATTGCAGCGGCCCTTGACGCAGCTCTGCAGACTGCCAATCACTTCGTCGGATTAATCGACAATTTTTTTTGTATGTTCCTTTCCCTTAGTTGTTCAGAGCAAGCAAACAGGACGGTGCACACGTCACTTTGTAAATAGTTTAAATTAAGCAGGATACATTACCTGCGGTTTTGAGCAGGCTGGAAGGGAGAGTTCGGTTCGATCAAAAATTATATCTATTTAACAAAGTCCTGAGTCTCTTTGCTTCAGGAATTCATGGAGTGGTCTCTAAAACTCCAAACAATGAGCGACTACATTGAGATATTCGCAGACGCCGAGTTCGAGGAGCTTTGGGCCGACGACCCCGCGAACCGTCCGGATCCCTTGTTCCGGGTACCTGACTGGTACAAGCGGGCGACCAGCGGCACCACATCCAGCACTACAAGGACCGCAACACCGTCGCCCCAATCTCCAACGACTGAGCCGTATGTTCCCCAGCCCGTGGGAAGGAACAAGCCTCGTATCCTTTGTGAGGAATACATGCCGACGCCCTTACCCGCACTCAAACGGTTGAAGGTCAACCAGTGCGAGGCTATCGAGTAGGACCCAGGACTCCAGCGACGCTCCGGCGACACACACCCCACGCAATTAGCTTATCAAAGCTCTTATGCGGCCAGAATCCGAGTCCATTCGGACTATGAAATCGTTGAGGCGTGTGGATACCAAATTCGGGTCCCTCGAAGCATCCGCTTCAGAGGCAGAAAATGGTCGAAGGAGGTGCCCAAGGGAAGAATTGTGCTACGCTGGGATCAGCAAGGGGTGTTGAGACCACCCACCTTGAGAACGTTGGACGAAGAGATAGTGGTCGCCTATTATTGTCTCCCTCAGCACAATGTAGATTGTACAATCGGTTGGGTCACCGACCAGACAAAACCGGGCTACTTTCCGTGAACCGCTAGTAATAAAACAATATTGCCTTTGATTGAATCTCTTTTTTGTTTCAGATCCTGTGGGTCATTTCCTTCCTTGAACGGATGGGATCCGTTCAACCCCGGGAGTGTACGCTGCGCCAGCGGATTACAGCTCGGGCAGCGTCGCGTAAAACCGGCGAACTTCGGCCGGTCGCGAAACGGGGGCCTCGCAGCGGCGCGATGGCCACGCGCATTCCCCACTCCAACCGAGCCCCCTCCTAGGCGAGGACGGGCTTCGCGCTACGAGCGAAAGCTCAGATGCTGTCGGGAGTCCCGACAGGTAGGCAGCTACAACAAGCCAAGCACGGGTGTCCCGTGAGATAGCAAGGCGATCAGGCGTAGGGAGTCCCTACGCTTAAGTGCGCGTCACTCATCGGGCCGTCACGAGTGTCTCGTGGCAGGCCTCCTAACCGCGCGTCGAGTTTCCAGGGTGTCCCTGGAACCGACGCAATCCCGTCAAGCTCCTTTGCTGTCTGCTTTCTTTCCTTTCTTTTGCGTAGCCTTTTACAGACGCGATTAGTACATTTTGGCTTATTTTCTTTTCTTTCGCCGCATGGAATTACGTCCTATTTGCTTGCATGACAGCCTTACTTTATTCTTTGCTTTTGCCGTGCCGTGCCGTACTAATCGGAATTTAACACTCTCGTGGCTGACGGTTCTCAACCGTTGCCGTGCCGTACTTTAGTTTAAGCTTTAAAAGAACCCTTTCAGGGTCGTGGGTTAACTTTGGAATTCAGTGTTAGTGCATGTAGAATCAGTGTTAGTGCAGTGTAGTATATGAACGGATTCATTGGGGTCAGGTCCAGGGGAACCTATGCCCAAATTTTACTAGAAAATTTTGTACTTGGAATCACTCCAGCATACGCCTTGGGAGTCCCAAGAAACGCCGCAAAGGTAATTCCAAGTTTTTTTTTTCTTTGTTTAAATTACTTTAGAGCCGAAAATTTGCGTAGTTCCTGGGTGTCCCAGTGAATATATGCTTATACCGTCTCACTCGACTTTCTCTAAGAACAAAAAAAAAACTGGCACTGATTCATACATGGCTGGCTGAACCGTTGCTTCCTTTCATTTGTTACAGCTGCTATTTTTAAGTTTGATTCTTACCAAAAATAAAAGTTATTCTAATTTTGTAAATACTGCTTTCTTACTTAGACGACCCTTTCCTCTCTACCATTTTCAGGACATAACTCGAAGAAACATCAAGCTTGAAGCTGTCCACCGGCGCCAAAAATAATATTGTTCAATTAAATAGAAGTCAATTAATTCTTATTGAAATTAAATAGTCCAATATCGAACAAGGTCCTTCGAGCCGGATAGCTTCTCGCTAGTTGCACCTGTGGTAGAGAGGAGGTTGAGCTTTGTTTCACTCGTTAGATTCGTGGTCACGTGATTGGGTCGTCTTGATTCCTCGCAATTCGGCAAATTGTCCGACAAAATGGTAAAGGCCGAAAGAGTAGACGCTCTGTGCGTAGAACAGGGCCTTTGCTTGGACAATATGATACGACTTCTAACTAACGTCAAAAAGAAAGGTGTGAATAATTTCACCTGCTCGTACTTGCAAGAGCGCTTGGAGACGCTCAAGGGCTACCTTAATGTCGCTCAAGGCCGTCATGCGGACCTTTCGGGGGCAGCGGACTTTGAGCAATTGGAGTATACTAAGATTAACGTATATACTCGAATTCTCGACGCGTATGAGGAAGCCGAATCGTATATTGCGGATCACCTCGCGGAAAAAAGAGAAGAGTCGGTACACTTCACGACATCTTCCCCAGCTAACAGGGCAGCTGCGCCAGCTTCCTGCTCCTCGTTTTTAAAACTTCCGAAATTCGATCTTCCGAAGTTTAATGGAGACTACTGTGACTGGACTAATTTCCAAGATCTCTTCAGATCCGCGATCCACCTCCGCGAAGACTTGTCGCCAGCACAAAAGCTTCAATACCTGAAGTCCTGTTTGAAAGGAGAAGCTAGCGAGGCGATCAAGGCATTTGCGGTAACGGACGCGAACTATGAGTCCGCATGGGCTGTCATTTCCGATCGATACGAGAACAAAAGGCTCATTAAAACAGCAGTCCTGAATAAGCTCTTTACACTACCAACAGTCTCGGCTACCAACGCTGCCTCGTTGAAGCAAATGAGAGACAGTTATTTGCAGGTCTTGTTAACTCTTCGCAACATGGGTTGTCCGACGGATAGCTGGGACACGCTCGTGATTCACTTGTTAATTCAACGATTCGACGCTCCATTGAAGAAGGAATGGGAAGAGTATCTCGAGAAAGAGACAGATTACCCGCGAATGTGTACATTTGAAAGTTTCATCAATATGAGGATTCAAATTCTGGAGGCCTTAGCACTGTCCAAGGTCACTGCTGGCCCTTCCGCTTCGTCAAACCCGTCTCGTAATGCAAGAGACAAAGGGAAACACAAGGTCCACGCACTTGTGGCCACCAAAGCGAGTGTTTGTCATTGTTGTCAGGGCAATCATCGCATCAATTCATGCGACAAATTTCGCAAACTTTCGGTGGATGAGCGAAGCAGGTTGAGGTTTTCCTTGCGTTTGTGCGTCAATTGTCTGCAACCAGGACACACATTGCAGGCGTGCAATTCCGAGAACACCTGCCGCAAGTGTAGCAAGAAACATCACACCTTGCTGCACTTCGAATCGAAGTCAAAGGCACCGGAACAACTTGGCAAGACTCCTTGCGAGTCAAGTAATTCGGATTCCGCACTTGCTTCGATTTCAACGCACTTCAACGCTCACAGCAACAATGAAGTTCTACTTGCAACCGCTTTGGTTCGGGTATTCGCACCAGACGGTACTTCCGCGATGGTCAGGGCTTTGCTTGACAATGGTTCGGAGTCTTCGTTTATAAGCGAATCAATTGCTCAGACCCTGCGGTTGCGACGCAAAAGGGCAAACGTTTCGGTAACGGGTGTAGGCTGTTCATCGGCAACTCTACTCAAACACTCGGTTGCCATTGGTATTGCTCCGGTCCAGTCAAATCAAAAGCAAATGAGTTTAGACGCCTACGTCTTACAAAATGTCACCAGGTACACACCTCAAACAGCAGACTTGGGTGTAGACGGAAAACTGGGTGATATAGTTCTAGCAGATCCTCAGCCTTACAAACTACAAAGGATCGAGATGCTCCTTGGAGCTGATCTCTACGGCAGCATTCTGTTACCAGTATTCAAACGTCCTTCGGGTTCACGACTCGTCGCTCAAAACACGGTGTTTGGGTGGGTATTATTCGGACCTACTCCCAGAGGTAGATGTTCCGGCACGGTTCACGTGCAGCATTCCACTGTCGAGATCTCCAACGTTCTTCAGTCGTTTTGGCGAGTGGAGGAGGTCCCCCAAGTCGCACAGTATAAAAGTGAAGACCAGCACTGCGAGGAGCATTTTCTTCAAAATGTCTCGCAGGACTCCACTGGTCGTTACGTCGTTCGCCTACCGTTCAAGTTGAACACAGGAGTCTCCTCCTTGGGCCAATCGCGGCAGATGGCGAGAGCCTCACTTCGACGTCTTCTGGAGCGTCTAATGAAAAATCCTGAGCTCTACAACAATTACAAAGGCTTTCTCGACGAGTACGAAGCACTCGGGCACATGTCCGCGGTGCCCGGCGATGAGGAGAATCAAGCCTTCAGAGTTTTCCTACCTCATCACGGTGTGGTTCGACAAGATAGCTCGACAACCAAACTTCGAGTGGTGTTCAACGCGTCCGCGCGCACCACGTCGGGACTCTCCTTAAATGACACACTTTGCCCTGGACCCAAATTACAGAACGACATCACTGCAGTCATTATGAACTGGCGTATCTATCCCTTTGTCTACAAAGCGGACATCGAAAAAATGTTCAGGCAAGTGTGGCTACACCCTGAAGAGAGGCCCTTACAATGCATCCTCTGGCAGACTCTTGAACAGGAAAGGCCCACAGTGTACGAGCTGAATACCGTTAGCTTTGGCATGGTACCCGCTCCATTCTTGGCAATGCGGGTCATACAACAAATCGTCAGCGATTACGGGAGTGAGTTTCCGCTCGCCGTGGAACCGCTGCTCAGACTTATTTATGTCGATGACGTATTGTTCGGTGCTGACAGTCTTCCTGGGCTGGCGGAAAAACGGAAGCAAGTTTCCGGCTTGCTCGAAAAGGGAAAATTCAATTTGCGAAAATGGGACTCGAACGTTTCAGAGCTCTCAGAGGCGGAGACAGGCGACTCGCAACCGCTTCTTTTCGAGTCGGAATCGGTGCCAGAGTCCAAAGTTTTGGGTGTCTCTTGGAACTCGAATTCTGATTGCTTCACGATTACGCACAATTCAGTGCAAAGTTCTACCATTACCAAACGAAACATCCTCGCCGGAATCGCTCGTCTATACGACCCTCTTGGATGGCTGTCGCCGGTAATCTTAACCGCAAAGATCATTCTTCAGGATCTATGGGTTGCGAAACTCGAGTGGGACGATCCTGTCCCTGCGAAAACTCGAGACGATTGGAAGGAGTTTTCAAACTCTTTGATACACCTGCGAGAGGTTCGAATCCCTCGTTGGATACAATATTCGACAGCCTCTACTCGATTCGAATTGGTGGGCTTTAGCGACGCATCCACAAAGGCGTATTCCGCCGCCGTGTACTCTCGCGCAACTCATGCAAACGGAGAGATACACGTGTCACTTCTAATGGCAAAATCCAAACTGGCACCGCTGAAAACACTCAGTATACCCAGACTTGAGCTGTGCGGAGCAGTCTTGCTCACTAAGCTCATCAACTTCGTGCAAAAGATTCTAATCATCAAAACTTCCGGAGTACATTGCTACTCAGATTCAAAGATAGTGCTGGCATGGCTGGCAAAGTCCCCATCCAATTGGGAAGTGTTCGTCGCAAATAGGATATCTTATATTCAAACAGAGTTGCCTGAAGTGCGTTGGTCACACGTGGGGACCAAACACAACCCCGCTGACTTGAACTCCCGCGGAATAGCGGGTTCCAGCCTCGCGGACTCGGAGTTGTGTTGGAATGGACCTGCATGGTTGAAACAAGACACTCTACCTGCAGACAAGGAAATCCCAATTACGGAGCTGGGAAAAAAGGGGGCACGCATTACGTCGCATGCCACCAGCTTGAACCCATTGGACTTTGCACATAGATTTTCTTCGTGGCCTCGCCTGTTGAGAGTCACAGCGTTCATTTTCAAATATATCCTAGCATTAAAAAACCGGATTGGCAAATCGAACTCAGACGAATTCGAATCCGCCCATACTCTGTCTAAAGAGCTTCTTACGAAAGCTAAACATTTCCTGATCTCGACCACACAGAGACGGGAATTCACAACGGAAGTATCCTGCTTACAACAGGGCATTTCGATCACCAAATCGAGAATCCTCGACCTGAATCCATTCCTAGACGGGGACGGTTTGTTGCGGGTAGGAGGGAGACTAAAGCATTCTCAACTTAGCTTTTCGGAGAAACATCCCTTGATTCTCGCACAAGGACATATTTCCACACTTCTCATACGTCATACGCATCTCGCAGCCCTGCATGCTGGGCTACAATTGACGCTCCAGATCCTACGATCTCAGTACTGGATATTGAATGCTAGAAATCAGACAAAAACATTAATCCGCAGTTGCGTCCCTTGTATACGTCAAAAGGCGGAACTAGCTCATCAAAAGATGGGTGATTTGCCTCCAGACAGATGTTCCCCAGGACGTGCCTTCCTTCACGTGGGCGTAGACTACGCCGGGCCTTTCTTGGTGAGACCCGCTTCGGGTAGAGGCAAAACCACCACCAAGTGCTACCTCGCTTTGATTGTGTGTTTCGCCACACGCGCAATACACCTGGAGCTCGTCATGAGTTACGATACTCCATCCTTCATATCTGCTTTCCATCGGTTCGTGTCGCGTAGAGGTGTACCGGACACCGTCTACAGCGACAACGCAACAAACTTCAAGGGAGCAGACACAGAGCTCCAGAGAGCATTTAAAACCGCGTTGAGAGATTATGCGTTACACAGAGAGTTCGCCACTAAGGCAGTGCAATGGAGATTTATTCCTCCATCCGCTCCACACTTCGGTGGGATATGGGAAGCCGGGGTAAAAGCCGTCAAGCATCATCTGCGAAGAGTGATGGGACTCTTTGCTCCCACCTACGAAGAGTTTTCGACCATCATTCTGCGGATCGAGGCCTGCTTGAACTCCCGCCCCATCGCAAAACTCCGAGATGACCCAGACGACGCCCAGGTGTTGACGCCAGCACACTTTCTGACTGGAACAAGTCTCATGGCGGTCCCGGAACCATCATTACTGGATTTGAATGAGAATCGCCTTAGTCGTTGGCAAACAGTCTCTCGATTGGTACAGAGCTTTTGGTCTCGATGGAGCCATGATTACCTCCACTCTTTACAAGCTCGACCAAAGTGGAGACAACTCCAAGCTCCGATTGAGGTAGGAGAGTTGGTCTTGTTGCGTGATCCAAACGCACCTCCAGCCAAATGGGCATTGGGAATCGTCAAAACCTTGCATCCCGGCAAGGATAAATTGACTCGCGTAGTCACAGTTAAGACGGCAGTCACCGAATTGCAGCGGCCTTTGACGCAGCTCTGTAGACTGCCAATTCATTCGTCGGACTAATCGACAAATTTTGTGTGTTTCTTTCGTTCATGTAGAGCAAGCACGCAGCTCGGGATACCGTCATTTTGTAAATAGTTTAGGTTAAGCAGGGTAGACTACCCTTAGTTTTGAGCAGACTGGAAGGGAGAGTTCAGTGCAATCGAAGTCATATTTAGTTAACAAGTCTTGAGTCTCTTTGCTACAGAGTTTATTGAGTGGTCTCTAAAATCCATGATGAGCGACTATATAGAGATTTTCGCCGACGCCGAGTTCGAGGAGCTTTGGGCCGACGACCCCGCGAATCGCCCCGATCCCGTGTTCCGGGTCCCGGACTGGTATAAGCGGGCGGCCAGTGCCACGAGAATGGCTACACCCTCGCCTCAGCCGCCGACAGCCGAACCATATGTTCCTCAGCCCGTGGGAAAAAACAAACCTCGCATACTCTGCCAGGAATATATGCCAACGCCCTTACCTGCGCTCGAACGGTGGAGGGTCAACCAATGCGCGGCCTTGCACCATGCTCCAGCGTTACAACGCCACTCTGGTGACACTCACCCCACGCAGATGGCTTATGAGCGCTCGTATGCGGCAAGACTCCGCATCCATTCGGACTACGAAATGGTGGAGGCCTGTGGATACCACCTTCGAGTTCCCCGAAGCATCCGCGCCAAGGGAAGAAAATGGTCAAAGGAGGTGCCCAAAGGAAGACTTGTGCTACGATGGGATCAGCAGGGGGTGTTGAAACCAGCCACCCTGAGAACAGTGGATGAGGAGATGGTGGTCGCCTTTTATTGCCTTCCTCAACACAATTTAGATTGTCCAATCGGTTGGGTCACCGACCAGAAGAAACCTGGATACTTCTGTGAATAAAACCAAACATCGCTACTTTGATTGAATTTTTTTGTTTGTTTGTTTATTGTTTCAGAACCTGTGGCGGCATTTTCTTCCTTTAACGGATGGGAACCGTTCAACCCGGGGAGTGTGCGTTGCACCAGCTGATGACAGCTCGGGCAACGTCGCGTGGAACCGGCAACCTTCGGAAGGTCGCGAAGTCGCGTCGCGAAACGGGGGCCTAGCAATGGCGCAATGGCCACGCGCATCTCCCACTTTTACGAAGCCCCCTCCTAAGCGAGGACGGTCTCCGCGCGACGACTGAGACTCAGATGTTGTCGGGAGTCCCGACAGGTAGGAAGCCCTCCAAAGCCAAGCACGGGTGTCCCGTGACTGGCCGTATACCATCGTGTAGTGTTCCAGGGTGTCCCTGGAAACGACGTAATCCCGTCGATCTATTTTCCTTTTTTTGGCCATACGTAGCTCCTCTGCAGTCTGTTCTTTTTTATTTATCATTTTTTTTTTTTTCGTTTTCGTTGACGGGCGAAATACGAGTTTCTGCGTGCTTGCTTGACAGCTTACTTTCCTTTCCGCGCCGTAAAACTGAACGCTCTGGTCGAGCGGTTCTCAATCCGTCTACCGAGTTGTGCCGTCGCTTTGTGCTTTATTTTTTTCTTTTCTTTTTTTTTCTTTCTCCCCTTTATCATCGCTTTTCGAAGTTTCGTGGGGTCAGGTCCGGGGAACCGCTGCCCAAATTTCCAAAGACCGTTCGAAGTCTGGGGAACATCAGCGTACGCTTCTTGGGTGTCCCAAGAAGCGAGGCAAGACAATCCCAGGACTCCAAAACGGAATTTGGCCGCGCTTGAGCAGTGTTCCTGGGTGTCCCAGGAATACATGCCTTGTACTGCATTCTATGCGCTTGTGCACGGGTTCGCAATCGGACACAGAATTAGTCGCGTTTCGCCAACTTTGGCCTTTGCAATTAACTGCTTTTGTAGAATTAAGGTTGTGTTTCTTTTCAATAAAGTTTAATTTCGTATGTTAAAACCTGCCTTTTATTTAGACAACCTTCCTCTCTATCATTTCAGGACACCACGCAAAAGGAGCATCGAGCTTGAAGCTGTACACCGGTGCCATAATCAATATTGTTCCGATACCTACTCGCTGAACATCTCGCGAATAACATATTAGATTAGTCCAATATCGAACAGAGATAAATAAAATATTATTTAACAAAAATTTTTATAAAAAAAATGTATTTAACAAAAATGTTTATAAAAAAAATTATTTAAAAAAAATAATAATTTAATAATTTTTATTACGCAAATATATATTTTAATTCATTACAAACATATTTGTTTATGAAAATTCGTAAATATTTACTTTTCATGTGAAAAACGGGTGTCCGGCCCTGGATACTGTTGAGCGCGCGCGGCCGTCCGTACGTGAAGGGTTAAGAAGCAATAAGGACAAGCATTATATAGACTATCTTTTAAGGCGAATTAGATAAATGTTTTTCACACCAATAGTTCGTGTGAGAACACCAATGCCTGGTGTCTTCACACCACTGATTGAGGTTTTTTCGTTTTTTTCTTTTTAACACCAACCACTGAGGTTTATTTCTCTCCGTGTAATTATTATGTGTATGCAGAATGAAGTTTTTATGAAATCGTATTTCCATGTTCATTACAATTTATATTCTTTCAGAAGAATTACAAAATTGAACAATTTTTGAAATTTCATTTTAATTAATAAACACTTTGTGGTCTTCATGCATGAAATATTTACAAAATTTTTCAACTTCTACACTTGTCAATAATTATCGGTATTCATATGAAACTTATATTTTAAATTTATTTTCAGAATGCCGAAATCAAGCAGAGTTTCAAAAAAACCTTGGAATCTATTATCTACAGACACCGATGAAGGAATTACAAAAAAAGTTCACAGTAATAAGAAAAACATTGCATTAACAGTGCATTCAGAATATTAAGAAATCGCTAAATGCTGAAGAAATTATTAAAACAACACCATAAATGTACGTGGTATCATCTTCAAACAATAATAGTACAAATACTTCGGGTGCATTGGCTACAACACTTCCTATCCAAGCAGTATCTTCAGGATCATCATTTAATAATAGTACAATTACTTCTGGTGCATTGGCTACAACATTTCCTATCCAAACAGTATGTTCAGGATCATCATCTCAAAACTATATAGCACCATTGCTGATTGCAGGTAATATTACTTTAAATTCCTATATGTTCGAAATCGTATGGACTGTAAATGATTTTAACTCTATCAAAAAATTAAAACCATAAGCTTTTAGTAATACTCGTTAAAAAAAAATAAAACTTTAATTTAACAGATCAAAAGACTAAATTCAAACAATATTATTTTTATTTGCCGATTCAAAAAGACCCTGTGAAATAAATGAGGGAAAAAGGTATAGTCAATGATAACACAAATATATAAAATTTATTGCAATTTTATTAATAAACCAAAACCATGATAAGGCCTAAGGCCATACAAAAGAAATCCCTGACCCGTCAAACTAAACTTTTAATTTCAATAAAAAATAAAGCGCAGACTGTTGGGACGCCCAACAGTTTACACGGCACTAAGATTGCTCTGGGCGTACCCTGGGACTCCCAGTGTTTGCCAACTACGTTCAATCTTAGCGTAAAAAAATTAAACAAATACAAAAGGGCCAGAGATTGTATTCAGCGAGTTTAAACAGGCATCCAGCTGTTGATTCACCTGTGGAAACTTAAGAAAGAAAATAATAATTGCCCCCCAAATCAATCGAGCAAGCTAATTAATTTTTGACAGCGAACGTGAATTTCAAACACTCGCGAAACACTCGCGAAACGATTTTGTCGAAGCCGCGAATTTATGGTATGAAAACTAGCGCGAACAAAACGCGTAAATAATGATAGCGTGAGAAGCACGCAGAATCGCGACAGGAAGCGTAAATAATAAAGGCGTGAGAAGCGCGCGGAATCGCGATAAAACGCGTAAGTAACAATTACGTACAAAACGCGACGAATTGTAACGCGAGAAAAAACTCTAAACGCGACGAAACGCGTGAATAGCTATTGCGGAACGCAAAAAATAAAGATGCGCGACAAAACTCGCGGATCCGCGACGAAACGCAAAAATAAACTTGCGTGACGGGATTTCCTCGTCTCCAGGGACACACTGGAGAGAGTACTCGACCGCGCCCGCACTAAGTGGAACTCGAAAAAAGGGGTCCGACGCGAAAAGCGCGTCTTCAGGGACACCCTGAAAAGCGCAACGAAGATATAGACGGGGGGAAGCGATACGTGTAGAGGGACTCCCTCTACAACGCACACACACAAAAACTTAAAGCGGGACTCCCGCCTCAGGGCTCACCTGCTAGAGATACCCGAACAGACTGTGTCTCCGTAGCGTTCACGTTCACGTTTAAGTGGCTTAATTTCCTCTTCCATGGAATTTTCAAGGTTTAACTCCTTGAAATTTTTGTACTGTTTTGGTTGATGTTCCTTTGCTATTGCATTACCATACTCTTTGATTTTAATTTTTGGTTCTATTATTTTGTGCATAGGTTGTTTTGAAAATCAGGCTTTTTGCCCTGCCTCAATATCTATTTTGTTGGTTTTTTAGTTAATGAATTTTGTTTGCGGGAGTTTAAATTTTATTTTGTAAGGATAGGAATCCTCTGTTCTTTTTAATTGTTGTAGACCTTTCAGATTTATGTTGTGGTAGAACTGTTTGGCCAGTCTGTCAATTGCGTTTTCAATATCATGCATTTGAGCCATTTCATGCAAAGTCTGTGTATTTGTGCTATATGGGGCTCCCAATGCCATTCTGAGGCATCTGTTTTGAAATTTTTGCAGTCTGTTGATTTGATTGTTCGAAATGATGCCTCCCCACACTGGTGCAGCATACAGGATGATAGGTCTGATGACTACTTTAAAGATGGTCATCTTATTTTTGCAGGATAGCATGCTCTTCTTCCCCATCAAGGGCATAAGGATTCCCAACCTTTTATTTGCCTTGATGAGCGTTTTGCTGATGTGTTCGCAAAAGTTAAGTTTGCGGTCGAGTATCACTCCCAGATACTTGACCGATTTTGCGGAGTTTACTGCTGTGTTGAAAATGTTGATTTGATGGGGTTCTCTGTCCTTCTTGTGTGCAAATACAATAAATTCTGTTTTGGTTGGGTTTATTCTGGTTTTTTGATTTTTAAAGTAGTCTTCTATTTCGGTGGCATGTTTGGTTACAGTTTTGACGGCTTTTTCTTTTTTCCATGAGTGGGAATATGCCGCTGTATCGTCAGCGAATAGTGCAATCTCTGTGTTTTTTGTTGTGGGTATGTCGTAATTGTATATAATATATAGGATTGGTCCTAATATCGAGCCTTGAGGCACTCCGGCTGCAATGATTCTATCAGATGATTTGGTTTTTTCTACCTTGACTTTGAAGGTTCTATTGTTTATGAAGCTGCTCAGTATTTTGGTGATGTATATTGGGATATTTATTTCGTTTAATTTGTAAATCAAGTTGTTATGGCAGACGGTGTCGAACGCTTTCTCTATGTCGAGAAAGACAGCTGCTGTTGATTTGTGTATGTTGAAATTGTGTTGTATATCATGGGTAATTCTTGCCAGTTGTTTTATGGTGTCCCGATTATTCCTGAATCCGTATTGATAATCTGGGAGCTTTTCCTCGATTTTAGCCTGTTCTCTGAGTCTTATCAGGATGATTTTTTCTAATATCTTGCTCATTATCGAGAGCAAGCTAATTGGTCTGTAGCTAGTTTTTTCACAGGGATTTTTTCCCGGTTTAGGGAATGGTAGGATGAGTGCGTTTTTCCATTTCTCTGGAAAATAGGATTGTGATAGGCAGGCATTGAATATGTGGTTTAGTTGTACATAGGCTTTGTTGTTTAAGTTTTTTAGCGTATGGTTACTGATCTTGTCATCTCCGGGAGCTTTATTATTTATAAATTGTCTGATAATTGTTTTAATTTCTTGTGGTGAGGTTCTTATGATTTCATCATGATCTACGGGCTCGTTGACTATGATTTCGGAGAGTCTTTCAATTCTTTCGTTGATTTGGCGGTCGCCCATATCTTTGGTGGATTTGTGGACCTGCTCAAAGTTTTGCGCTAGGACCTCTGCGTTTTCTTTGTCGGTTAGTGCCAGGTTGCCTTAATCTTTGATTGGGGGGATATTCAGTTTTTTGGCTGTAGTCAGAGCTTTTGTCATCTTCCAAAGGGAGTTGTCTTTGGTGCATAGTTTTTCCAATTTGTCGTCCCATTTTTTATTTTTCCATTTTTGGATGTCCCGTGTTACCCGATTTGATAGCTTGTTATAGGTTCTTTTGTTTTCTTCTGTTCTATTTTTCTGGAATTTTCTCCTGCCTTTGTTTCTGCTTTTAATTAGCTCCTCTATATGCTCAGGAAGGTTTTTGGTGCTATTCTGCTCTCTGAAGGTTGGTGTGCTCATTTTCAGCGAGTCAATAATTGCTATGGTTAGGGATTTTATGCTTTCGTCTATTTGTCCTGTGGTTTCTAGTTTGTTTTTTATAGTTATTTTTCCGTGTAGATTTTCTCTAATGGATTTCCAGTTTGTTTGTTTGATGTTTAAATTTTCTTCATCTATTTGTTGGAGATAGGACTTGCGGTTGAATTTGAGTAAGACGGGGTAATGGTCTGAATTTAGGTCTATCAGTGCTTCCACCACAGGCGGGTTAGTGGGGTTTTTGATTAAGGCCAAATCTATTGTAGAGGCATTCCTGGCTGTGTACGGCCTTGTTGTTGGGCAGTTAGGTTGGTACACTGCAATTGGGTGTTTGGAGATGTAGTTATAGATTGTCCTGCCATTTGTGTTTATGTCAGAGCAGTTCCAGAGATGGTGCTTGGCATTGAGGTCACCCATTAGAAAGATTTCTTTTGTAGTCTTGAATATGGCTTTTAAGCTTTTGATTTTGATTTTATTGTGTGATGGGGAGTAGGCACTAAAAATAGTGGGTCCATTAGTCAGTTTTATTCCTACTAGTTCCATGTTGTCAGTGGGATTTGGTATGATGTGGTGGTCAATATTTTGCCTGCAGATTATCATGACTCCCCCTCCTCTGGAATCTCTGTCTTTTCTATATATTCTTTAGTGGGGCATATTTAATTTAATTTTGTCTGAGATTTTTGTTTCGTTGACTGCCATAATGTCGATTTTGTTTATGACAATGAAGTCTTTCAGTTCGTCCCATTTCTTGCAGATGCCATTGGCGTTCCAATGACCGATTATTAATTTGTTGATTTTACGGGTTTGTTGCATAGAAAACGGCTGCTAATCTTTCCTGTCTAGTGTTACAGTTTTCTAGAGCTTTATTGAGTTTTTTCAGGTCTTCAATTAGTTCGTTTATGTTACACAGGCTGTGTCATTTTTTAATTTCTCTATTTAGTTCAAGGTATTGTGAAGCTTCGTCATTGTTATATTGTGGGATATAGGAGTTTTCCAGTCTTTGAGCGCTGAATGTATTTTGCATGGTATTCGTCTTTGGAAGAGGTGGGAAGTCTTCTTGAGTATATTGGTATTGGTTTTTGTTGGCCTGGGGCCTTGATTTTTTGCTGATTATTTTTATTGTTTCTTTGTGCTTTATGAGTTTGGGGCAGTTACTAAAACTGGCCGGATGTTCTCCTTTGCAATTGCAGCAATTTGGTTTTGTGTCGTTTGGTTTTTTACATTCGGATGTTATATGGTTCTCTCCACATTTGACGCATCTTGGCGCCATGTTGCAATTTAAGGTACCGTGACCGAATCTTTGACAGCGATGACATTGAGCTGCGCCTTTTTTGTTAAAGTATTCTTCCCATCGGATTCTTGTGCCATAGATATACTTTATCTTTTTGATGTCTTTAATGTTTGTTTTGTAATCTAGTGTAAGTAGCCTGACTGGATATATGGGCATTTCTGTATTTTTCTTCTTGATGATGTCAATTTTGGTGCATTTGATATCTCTGATTGCGAGTTCCACGATAATGTCTTCGTCATCTAGTGCTGGTAGTCCTTTGAGGACAATTTTTTTGTTTTTGTTCCATATGTTACGTCCTAGCAAGCTAAAAAGTAACATTGCGTTCAGGACACTGTGTGTTTCTCAATGAAGAGATGCAACAGTACCCTGTGGCTGGGAATAACGTCGAGGAAGGATCAGTACAAGGGCCATAAATAACAGGCCTACGAATACCTTTTCTGTGTTTTTGTTTATAGTATAGAAATTGGTTATAATGGAAATACATAGAATAATTCTAACATCAGCATGCACAAATATTAGGTCCCTGGGACCATACTTAAATAATCATAACCACAATTGACACTGTTTATGACAGGTCATAAATGGATGACAAGTCATAAACGAGTCGGAAATGATTAGAGTAAACATTACAATACAAATAACGATACATGCGCACATCAGATAATAAAGATTCAATAGTAATGACACAATAATTCAATAACGATACAATAATCAAACGATACAATGATTCAATGATTTTAAAAGATACAATAATTCAAAAAGTTCCATGTTTGTTCAATAATTGGGATTAACTCTCCCACAAAACAATTATTAGATTAATACAATCATATTTACCCTGGCTGGTAGCTGGAGTTGCTTGCCAAAGCTGGCCAAAGTGTTGAAGTCAAAAACGTTTGGGAATACCGAAAACTGTACGTTTACTGGGAGGTTAACCCGAACTTTTGCTAAATGTCGATCTGACTGAATCTGGAACTTCTCGAAAACTGAGCATGATCGCCTACAAAATCGGCGTGTTTATATACCCTGATCCAACCCCTACTCTA
>JABFQA010000117.1:0-27173 GCA_022817065.1 Probaryconus sp. ZL-2020
TTTTTTTTTTTTTTTTTTTTTTTTTTTTCAATTCTTTATCACTCTGGAAAATTATATGAGAATTTAAAAACAAATGGTGAAAATGATGAAAAATTTGAGAGTGTACGATATTGCAAAAAGGTTTTTTTTTCTTCTGCAAAAGAATTGACAAAAAATGTTGTATTACAATATATCTCACAAGTTTGTGAGATTTAAAGTCCTGAAATTTTTTGCGCAAACTATAAACCCTAAAAATTGCCACATCTGCATTAACTTATCTTTACAACGGCGCATACTGATGACTCTGTTCCTCTTAAAATTATTCTCAGCCTTGAAAGGTGTGGGATTGTGCTTTCTTTATGAGAAAAAGCTCTTAATCTGCTATATCGCGCCCTTAAAGTAATGCCGTCATAATTCCTGAGATCGATATTTACGGTTTATTATAACATTATTATTATTATTTAAGAACAAAAAGATAAAACGATTTACCTGACGGACAAAAATCAATTTGCAAAAATATCTATATCCCAATTTAAACTCAATTATTTTATAAAAATTTACAATTCAATTAAAAATAGGAAACCCTGTATTTTTAACATTTTATTATTTACTCCGTGTGCACAATTTTGATTGTATCGTGTTTAACTTTTTAGATACCGAAGATTTTAATGGCGATAAATTTTAACCATATAAACATTGTATTGAAAGATAAGTTAAGAAACACAATCGTTCAATAGACGATAATTTTCTTAATGAAATGTAGATTTTGTTAAATTGACATTTCATGTAATATTTCAATTTAAATTAACCGTCAAACTAGAATATCTTCACTGCCAACAGAAACTGGAACAATCGCTTTAACGAACGTCAAAAAACGTAAAAAAAAAAAACAATAAAATAAGATTTTCGTGTTCGACAATTTTTGCAATCTGATGCAATTATCAATGACTTCGTATCAGATAAAACCAATATGCCCTAAATTTATTATCAAATGTCTTCAAGTGCGACATTAATAAATAAATAAATTTCGGAAATAATTTTTTTTTTCTTTTTTCAGTACGATTCTTTTTCGTTCCGACCTAATGCATTGATAAATAACTTGAAAATTGATTTCACGAATGACATAATTTTTTACGTAACAACATGACGAAGGACAAATTGAGATAGACGTACCTCGTGAAAAATACTTAAAACATATGAGAACGAATGGCTGATAAACCAATGTCGACGTAAAGCACGTAAACGATGCGATAGCTTTATGCTTTTTCGTGTGAGGTATCGCTTTCTTCGGTATGCAAATGTTTGGAACGAACTTTCCTCGCGTGTCGCATTCACGTCGCGGTAAATTTTGTTACGTCCTCTGACGCGTTGTCGATTCTTATAATTCCAATTTCCGATACAGAAACGAGCCAAAGTCCCCCTCGGTTTTGTTCAGAACGCAACTCAGGCACGTAGTTCATTTCATACCTGAAGTACTTCGCGCTGTTTGGAGCGCGTTACCAAAACTTATTTGCTCCGGGACACGAGGGCGTTTTCCCTGGCTTAGAATTATTAAAGTCAATTGTGAAATATCACACGGGAGACACACAATTTAGGAACTACGAAATCACATGAAATATGGGAAGAAGCTATTTCACTTTCAGACAGTCTAAATAAGACGGTTTTTGTATTGTCCTTTTTCTGTTATATATATATATATATAAAATTATTGAAATTTTCATACATCCAATGTTACAAATTTTTACGTCAGAATCCAAATCATTTCGATGCCAGAAGAAATTTCCACTGAATCATGCGAAGCAGTGTTTATGAAGCAAATAAATATTTTGTCCTTCCTTTTTTATATCAAATCGAAGATATCTTAAATCTTTTAGGCTGTTATCGATTAGACACTTGTGAGATTAGTTTTAAAAAAAGACGCAAATAAAAGTTAATTACGTCAATGACAATTTTTGTTGATAATATATATAATAAACTGTTATCTATTTAAAATGTGCCGTAAAGGGAAAGGTAATTTGATACTGTTTTGCATAAAGTCCTAAACTCGTATATCATATTGAGCCGAATAAGAGTCGCTTTTATCCCACATGGCATTTAATGTTTCAAAAATTATACAGGATCGGAGGGTCCCGATGTCAAACTCTGCTTAAACCTGCTTTAAATTCTCATCAGAGTCGTTAATGTAAAAAAGCGCAAAAGATAACATTTAAATAATTAAATGAATCTTCTGTTGAATTCACAAATTTCATTGGAACGACAGCTAAAAGTTAAACAATTTTCGATCACTTATTTCATTGCTTATGCTTAAATGCGGTTAATAATTTTTGCAAACTGACACAACTGAATTATTTCAGTTATTTCAACTGAAAATTCAGTCATTTCAACTAATTTCATAGTTATTTTAACTGATTGATAGTTCAGTCGATTAACAATTCAACAGAAACAACTGAAAAATCAGTTAAAGAAAGCGTTTAACTAAATTTTCAGTTGTGACAACTAATCATTTTTCTCTCAGTGTGATGACGTTCTAGTTTCGCGTGTGGCCCGAATTGTGGTCCAACGAGGAGCACAAAGGAAGCGAATTTACGCAGGTGCCGGTCTCCAGTAACAAAGAACAATCCAAATCGATATCGCCGCACGGCCACCCTGACGTTCTGACCTTACTCCGGTGTGGGAATTACCCTTCGTCGTTAGGAACCGACGACAGCGATCCGAACAGAAAGACGTTATATCGGTTAATCGCACGCAATAGGGCGAACATCCAGATAAAGAGCAAACCATCAACAATCAATAACCAAATCTACATAGCTCAAAAGTTGTTTATTCACAATATTAATCCTTTTTTTTTTTGTAACTAACTAAGAGATCTACTTTATCGACTTGGTTTACCAAAATACCAAAATTCAGAATTATAACGAAAAAAATCAAGCACAAAACAATTAATTCCACTAATTGCGATATTCCAATGTAAATGCAATTACAATTAGAGTTCCGTACGAGTTGTACACGACGAGATAAAGTTTTCACTTGCGTGGAAAACCAGGGGAGTTCATTTATTAGTAGCTTTAATCAGATGCTTAATCCAAATTGTTGTAGACTTTTGAAACAATGCTTTGGTTTAGGTGGTAAAAGCGCATTAGTAACGTGCGATAGAGCTTCAGTTAAGCATTCAAGTACAAACTACTTCGATAAATGCGTTGAATTTCATGCAGTGACACCATGAAATTGCCGTTTGCCTCCTTTAAGTTCTGACTTCAGACAACTGTAGTTACGTTTATGGGAGTTACTTGCCACTTTGAAGCGCACTTAGGACAGATTAGCGGCCGCAAAAGCTATCGTTATTCTTGCCTTCGCAGCGTACCGTGACATAATCTTAATTGTATCACGAGCCTCGGTTTTTGAAACGACGCGACCCCGCGCGCGTTACCCTGATCGTTATAATAACTCCTTCATACTTCATTTCGTTTATTGCTGATGTAATGAGGATAACACGATAAAGGGGGAAAGAAATGGTGAAAAAAACATTTTGGGAAAAATGTTTGGTTCAATGGAAAGGAAATCTATTATTTTTTTTTCCCGTTCGAGTTCATTTCTTTTCATTTTTTGGAAGTATTCAGAAATTTGGAATCGTTCGCAAAGTTACGTAGATATGGAATGTATAATGATTTTTGTTTTGTCTGCTTCACAAACGTGATCGCGATTCTGAATATAGGTCGTCGTGATCAGGAAAAATAAATTATTTGCATGTCATTACGGTCTTTAACTTTTGTCATTGTTTGCATAAGAGAACCACGCCCCATTCTGATAACATCGTGTTAATTCCCTGGTTATGAAGTTTTCCCGTTGGTGAGGCGTCATTCTAAGGGAGTCACGCCTCGTGGCAAACGGCCTTTGTCCAAATCAGTCGAAGGGATCGCGAGCAACGTTTTGGAAAAAAAAAAGCACGGATCGCACTATTTTTTTTCGTGAGAAATTGCGCATCTGCGGTAATTCATCCCCGTGTTTTTGCAACTCGCCCTCGTGGAAATAAAAAAAAAATAACTGAAAGATTGGTAATTTTATCTTACCTGTAAATATGAACTCAAAATGCTGTCATAGAAAAACACAGCGACAATTTTTGTTCCCATTTTCAATTTCAATAATTATCCAAAAATTTACATTAAAAATACATCGTTTTCCTTGTTTAGTGACGAGCAGAACTAATTATAATTGCACACACATACCGGGGAATAATTACAAGCCCACCCCTGTAAACTTGTAGTAACGGTAAACATTTCTGACGGATACCCGGGGCGCTTTATTCGCGAGAGCACATTGGGGACAAACCGTAGGGATTAACAGATAGCGTTGAGAGCCGATCTTATCGTCGATATTTATACAAACGGGGAACGGTATCGTTGGACCGCAATGCGGATGATCTCGTGACTACTACGGACGTTGAAAATGGAAGCAACGCCGATGAAAGGCCTTTATCAGTATCAAGACGAAATCACATTTGACTCAGAAGTATTCATTATGAACTGATGTTTCATCAAACTTCTAAAACTCATGAATCCTTTTGACAAAGGATGTTTTTTTTTGGAATTTTTGCAAACAGTATCGCTAAACTTGTTCCTCAAATTATCGACCGATGGCTCAATGAAATTATAACGCAATAACAATAAAATAGTAAAATAAAGTAGTAATAATTTTCAGAAATTTACCTAATTAAGATGCCAAGAATTAGCTGAAGCAAATTAATGCAATTCAGTGATCCAATTGACTCAAGAGCAAGGCGCACAGCATTGACACTCGGACAAGGGTCAACCAAACGCCATTAGCACCGACGAAGTTTAGTGGATAAACTAACGAAGCTAACGCGAGACGAGTCGAGTTACGTGCACTGTCCAGTCGCATTAGGGTAGAACTGTAATCGGATTGTCGCAAGCACCGTTGGCAGCATTCATTTTTATACTCGTCCACGTAAATTTTCATCGCTACACTGCAATTTTCTGCGTGCGACGGAATCATATCCGCGAGTTGACAAAAAAAAAAAAAAAAGATTTAATTCAATGATATTGCATTTTTTACGGTTGAACACGCAATTTTGCACAGAATTGAAAATCCAATTATCATTCTTCAGAAACTTAAAAATCAAATTCATTATGATCAATTTTTGGGAAGTCGTAAATTAGAAAGGGTTATTGCATCGCTGACAAATTGTCGGGAAAATTCGTTGATATGAACTTTTAAGTTGGAATGAGAACGAATGGACAATGGTAATCGGATCGTAATGGTTGATTCAATAAGTCAGTAATTTAGTAAGTTGATTTCCTTATTTGCAACATTGAGAAGCTGTATCGGTCGACAGCTGGCAGAACTACAGATCACGATGACAACCATGGAAAAACCCCCCCGCGTACGAAACAAGTGGTCGACGCAGCAAATTGGTGGCAGATGGTACAGAGCGTTTGCGAAACGAAATGAATGGTACCCAGTTAACTTTTTTTCCTTCTATGTGCCATTTGCATTTTAATGGCATATCAAGGATTCAATAAGCAACGCTGATGGAGCTATCGCGAGCTTCAAATTCAACAAATTGATTCTGTTTTCCTGTAAACCTTCTTTCTTTTATGGCCGAATGCATTAACATAACTTTAACATATTCTACTAAAGGAGTTCGTAACTTATCGAACGTAAAGAGCTATAATAATGGAATGGAAGACTTTACTTGAAAATATGGCGCACTTCATTTGAAAGTGTACATTTGGACCCTTCCTTTAAAGAGGAAATCCTTTCAAGGGTAAAAAGGTTATTAATGACAAAAAGAGCAGACAGTTTTTTTTTTTTTTTTCGCTAGCAGATTATTCCAATGACTACTTATATTTCATGGAATAAATTCCTGAAACCTATCTTTACCTAAACAAACTCCAATTCCCTTCTGTTTTGGATTTTCAGGATTCGGGACCAATGACTTGAAAAGAGCACTCGCGCTGCCACTGTTAATGGCTTCGAGTGCTACCACTCGAATTTGGTCGGTCACTGAAAGAGCCATTCCAGAGTCGTTAACCACGGTCGTTAGACAAGACAGCAACCCTCCGATCTCCAATGTTGATTTGTTTCGAAACACTTCTCTTTCTCTCGGTGTTTTATGCACGATAAAAGTTGCCAAGTTTATATGACCAGTTTTCCATGTTGGACGATACCGTTAAAACGCCTTCGTCACTATTTTACTGTCAGCTTCATCTCTTTGAACCAGAAAGATAAATCTTTGTTCTGTATTTTAATTTCTTATTAAACTTTTGTCAGTGCCAATATTTCCCATTGACTATGGTTGTCAATTGTTATCAATTCATTAAAGATTAGAATAGTCACAAGAAAAAGTACAGAGAAATTGCATATTTCTATTGAATTTTTATTGAAATTATTTTTTGCACGTATATCAAGCTTAAAAGGAAAATCAATGAATGAACATTTTAATGGTGTCGTTTCGGTGGAATGCAGAGTTTGTGGATGTAACGTTTAACGTCCCCTTCACCTATCCCATTTTCAAATGGAAATAACCGACGTTTGAACTAGTAAGAATCCTTAGTAAGAATCTAGGATATGCCAAGAGGATTGTAATACACGTAAATTCCAGCGTCGCGGAATTCGCCAACTGTAGCAAGACGAATTTATCCCGAAGCTTGGAAGCTAAAGGCCACCGTGGTCGTACGACTGGTTAGCCACTTTGCTCACTACATTTCGTAGCAACGCATGTCCAAGACACGCCACGTCGCATACAGACGACGCATTATCCAACGCCAAGGAGTCTGGCTCGCTTTGCATGTTGTTGCCAGTAAATTACCAAGTCTTGCCCAGACATTTTTCTTCGGCTATGCTATTTTGCACGTTTACAGTTTACCTTTAATTTTTTTTCCTGTTGCTGAAAACGATGAAATCCTTCAACAACGTTTATTACCAAAATTATGGAAAAAGAGTGACTGTTTTTAGTTGGTTTGCTTGCGAAAAAATTGGACTGAAATTTTTGCAAAGGTATTTTGAGTCACCATTGAGAAACGATTCAATATCAGTGGAATTTTTTTGTTATGGAGAGTCGAAGGCATTCATTGAGAGTGGATTCCATTCGACTTGAAGTTGAGGGTAATTTTACCTTGATGAAATGGCTTTTTTCAAACGCAGTAGATTTTCAGTGATTAAAAAAAAAAACTGAGCGTTTCCTGGTTTCTCTTTCAAGATCTGTAGTTGATTAATCCATTATATTTCATCGTAGATCGCATCGCGAAGTGGGAAGATAACTTGACACGTGTCACGCTTACAAATTGGATTATGGCGTCAAAGCGTAATGCGTAACTCACGAGGTTCTCTAGAGTCGGGTATTAATTTCCCAGCGATGGAAAATCAAGCGTAACCTTCTCCTTTACTCACATTTCCAAAACTTCCTTGAACTACCTTGCTTTTGAAATTTGTTAACTAAACTAGAGTGAAACGAATGTTTTACTTAAATTACTTATCTGTGAAATTGGGCGACTTATTTTTCGACTGTCCAGTGTTGATTGTTGTTGGATTCCTTTATCATTATTATTATTATTTTTTTGGTGCCTTGGGGTGTGCTCTTTTACGAGCCTTCGATGCCCAGTGAAACATGTAAATACGAGTAAAATCCCTTTATTTTACAGACACGCGTCGTCATTACGTTTTACTGTGTAGAGTTGGCTTGTACCTTCGCTCTCTTGACGTGCCGTCCCTTCGATCGCTCGAGGGTCCTCTCGTGCGCCAGCGTGCTTTACGATGTCCAGTTTTACGAGGTAGAAACTTTTCGGAACGTTTTATTTCACGATTCATCGTGGGAAGGATCGGCCCTCAGACGCGCCGTACCTTATATCTGGATTTTTCGGCTACAAATCGGACTATTGAATTTATTTCCTCGATTCAGTTATATGTGAGGCGACTCGAAATTAGGCTGACGACATTCAACTTGATGCTTTAATGTTCACGAAGAAGAAAATGATTTTCACGCGTGACTCAAATATATCGCGAAATATTATTTCATTTTTCCATTAAGATTTCAATTAACGATGATTTTACAAACCTCTATTTTGACGTTAACAATTGTTTGCCAGTGGTAAATTTATCCGCACCGAGTCGTAAAAGAAATCTTTTTTATCCAACGTCCTCAGGTAATGTCGACGTGTAAAAACTCGAATCTTAACGTAATTAAATCCCTAATTAGGATGTCTGACGTTCTTCTATGTTCGTATCTGATTACAACTTAAGCAAATTACTTTATCTCTGGATTAAGCTTCAGTAATGATTTTTCTTTAGCACCATCCTGTTTTTTCGCTTTAATGACTAGTACTTTACTTTAAATTACTGCAAAATTATCCATACAAATTTGCATTCGGATGATATCTAATTTTGAATCTTGTTTTTTTTTTTTCCTTATAAAATAAAACTAAGATACAAATTATTTTATTTATTGTATGATTTGAATGCGAATGGGATTATTAATAAGAATTGAATGTTTATACAACATTCAATTGTATTAGATTAAAAAGTGCCGTTTGAATTTAATGCCTTCAAAATTTGTCTCATAACGTTTGCCAGTATTATTAGTTATGACGAAATAAAGCGTTTCCATTCCCGGAAATAACAAGGCAATAAGCAGTAACGTGACAATAATTTCGAAACTAAAGTTTCTACGAGATTCGTTTAAATGCATCCATGCGCCTTTAGGGCATTACTTTATATCAGACTGTAATATCGCCGCGGATTAAGGCTCGTACAATAGTCTTCTAAACGTTACTGACTGAAGGAAATCCTTACACAAGTTTAACTCTCTTTTATTACAATCTTCTTTTAAAAAAAGATCATACGATACTTTCATGTGAACTTATTTTATGAATTGTCATTTCACTGTCTTTTCATATTTTGGAAATTGACAAATTTTTGCTTTGTACAAAATTTTAAAGTATAAATAATGTTTGTCAAAATATGAAAGTATAAAACTGAAGTACGTGAAAAAAGATTGTGTCGCAAAATTTTGGTGCAAATCTTTTGGCGCAGAAAAATTTTGGTAACGTACAAATGGATTTATATGCTCGCAGCTTAAATCAGTTTCCGGATTTAATGACACGCTGCGCGACCGAATGGAAAGATAACGAGCTAAGTGAACTCCTGCGGAGCGCGACAAACGTCAACTTGTACCTTGAAGAAAAACAAATCATTGCCATAGTCAACCACAGTCGATTCCGCAAAAATAAAACAAAATATGTTCTAAAATAATAATAATAATAATAATAATAATAATAATAATAATATTAACAGAAAAAAATAATCTAATCTCTTAATAGAGGAACAAAAGAGAATTGATTTTAAAGTGACCGATTCAAACCAATAATAATCATTTGACTGCAAAATTTATCTTACAGGATAAATTGAATGAACGCATCCATTATGGCTCAAGTGCAACAGCTGCGCCATGCTCTTTTACGACTTTTACTGTAGACTAAAGCGACGATGATTACATAATCGGGTGTCTGCAACCGTGACCTCGATCTTCGTCTGCAACTTCGCCTCCAACACGACATCGACCACAATGACTAAGACGTCTTCTTATGGGTATCACAGAGACTGCTTTTTGCAGACTACTACCACCAAGAACAAGAACAATCCAGACACTTAAACAAGTATCACTCGCAGACAAAACAACCGATCTCTTGGCGACACAAATCTTCTACCTTCTCTTACTGGAAACTTTACACGATATATTATTTCATAAATCATTATCTTTTTATATTAAAAAAATAGATGGTTATGTTAATTACGTGTTTTTGCTACTAACTATTTCCTCGTTACAAAAAAAAAAAAAAAAAGACGAAGTGTTTCTGAAATTTCCAGCATCATTAGCATAGAACTTTGAAAATTAGGGATTCGGTAGAAACTCCCCTGGCATTTCTATCCGCATCTCCTTCGACCTTGCCTTACAACGGCAAAAGTCCTTGACGTTGTAAATTACCTCTCGTGATAGTTGCTGCAGGATTTCACCCTTCCACCTTGGAAGTAAGAAAGTGGACTGTTAAAGGGCTGCTCAAGGTTTGCTAGACTCTGCTTGTTTCGTGCTATTCGGCCGTGAATCGTGTCTTGGTTGGCTGCACATCTGACGAAGAAAGGCTCATTAAACGAAGCGAAGCAAAAGTTCATCAACCAAATGCAATGCATGAGACTATACTTTAATAGTACAATACACCACGAAAATTTCCAAAATGTATAGAACATTTTTCATGTTACGTCATTTAATTTTATAACGAGAAATTCATGTTGTCAACCCATAAACTCATGTTATAAACTTCATTCAAGAAAAATTGTTTTTTCTTATTCGAAAGCTTGAATCCTTATTTAATACACAAATATATTCTGTATGTTACGTGCTTGTAAAGGCACGCTTTGAAGGAACAGTAATAATTTCAGACCTGCATCAGATGCAATCAGCCCAACAGGCATTTATTTATTTATTTTGCAGTCCTTCATGCGTTACTAATTAGTCCTGATTGCGATAAACTATCACGATACGCAACCGAGAATGCTCTCAACTATTAAAGACTCTCTTACCACCTTGAGGGTTCTGAGTCTCGGTATTCATACTTCGCAAATCGATCATTCACCAGTCGCCTTTCAGGATAACGCTCGGAAACAGAATTCGCTCGCGCTGTTGCGGCAGCTATTCCTTACCTTTCTTCTTTTTTTTATCGTCCCTTACTCTTGTCCACATTTCTGCATTGCGACCACGTACTATATTAAACTTCAGTAGAAATAATAACTTTATTGAGCCATTAATTAAATCAGAAAACGCCTCTGGAGCTTGGTTCACCAATTTGAGGCGCCGAAATGTGTTTCGAGGAGCGGCAAAATTCACCGGCAAGAGTGGCGAAGGAAAGAAATTTTTGTTCACTTTCCTCCCAAAGAAAGAAAGCAAGAAAGAAAGAAAGTCATTGTGGACGAACTAGTCTTTTCCTCCCAGAACTTTTCCAAGAACTTCAAAATAGTATATTAATGCCGAGGGCGCCACCGTCGCCCGAGACTTTCGTCCCTAGGGAGGGAAATGACATTTCTCTCCTTAGGAGTAGATAGTTCCACTTCTGTCCGCTAACCGAGGAATGAAAAAGTATTATTTGGAAAGTCTTCTTTCCATTCCCTAGGGAGGGAACAGCGTCCATAAAAAACATATTCATAGAACACGAGGAACGTTCCTATAGGAACTTCGTTCGCATAAATATTATTCCGTCGATCGTTCTCTTATGAACTGCGTCATTACATGATGAACATATTGAACATCGTTTTGACGTTGGAAGGTAATGCAGCTGTTACGGTGGCGCAATATCTCGCGTATCGTAATCAATTTCGCAAAAAGGCAGGCCGACTCGTCTCATTTCGTTTATGGTAACGATAACTGCCTATTGATGTGCCGCTGCACAGGGAGTCAGGTATCGGGCTTTGCCGGTGATCGAGCGATCCCGATCCCGCATTATAGACAATACCCGGAGCCCTGCGCGAGGGTTCGCTCGCACGGAGATACGCGGGGTGGCTTATGCGAGGGTAAACGCTAGGATGGGTAATGGTAGTTGCTATCAGCTTTGTACTACCGAACACTGACGTAAAGTACGAACGGCATTGGCGATTTGTCCCCCTCCCCCGGACCACCCCCGTCGCGATCAACTGCGTTGTTGTTATTACTTGCTTGTTCGATGCCATTTTGCATAGTGGATATTTATGTACTCGGACAAGCCGTTTTAGTTTACCAAATCTGCGTATTTCACAAATACCATTTCATGAAATTCTGTAATCCATGATAAGAACACGCGAAGGATATTTACATTTTTAGATTGCGCTGTCGGTGAAATAACGATTCTGATTTTTGGACTGGGGAAATATAGTACAGGTAAAGTACCCAGTGATGGTCACCCTTTAGAAACCTGTCCCATTTAAAATGCATTGTCTGACATTGTCTCTCCAATGGAACTGACCATCATTGGTAATCCTGTCAGTCACCGGGTACTTTACCTTAGAGGCATGGTCTTGCAAAACAAGATTTCAGCATTGTTGAAAACGCCACTTTTTGGGGAAAAGGGGGGGGAGATTTTCACGAGGTGCTCTGGAAACCAAATATACTCGATATAATTTTGCTCGTAAATATGCTTATAAGGGTGTACTAAGTCGAGTACCGGTTATTAAGTGCGGCGCAAATAATAAATGATCCCGGACCGCTTTAGTACATAATTTATATGGTGCGGTATTTTTTTGCTAATTCAGAAGTCGTACTGCCATTCCTTGAAACTGAACCGGTTCCTCGATCGTTAAATTTTTGTTTACCCCTCAATATTTTCAGAAAAATTGCCTAACAAACACGAAAATAATGAACAATACTGTTGACTTTAACAGGCCCTTCTTACCTCTTTAAATTTTGAGTAATTGCCATTCGAAACAATACACAATTCACAAGCTCCACGATTTTCCCATGGAATTTTCTTTTTACGGGCTTTCGATTAAAACGAAACAAAGAAAAAATGGTAAATTATATTTCACGTTAAAATTAAATAAAACATATCGGATCAGGAATATTTGTTGGTTAATTTACGTTTATGACAAAGATTTTCAACGTTGAATTAGCTTAAGAAAAAATTTTATCGGCAAATATACATTGGTTCTCAAAAGTAAATGAATGTTCTACCTGGTTAAAGGATGTCTATAAATTAATTTAATTGTTTCACGAGAACCATGTGGAATAACGTACGAATGTAATTGCCATTATACTTGTAACGTAATAGTCCTGATAAGAGTTATCCTTTAAATATCTATTTATAAAATGATACCTTTATAAATATGCATTTTATTAGATATTATATTTATTAATATTGCTTACTAGCTGTAATGTCCCATAAAACACATTTTAAATTTACACTCTAAAAGTGTAGCATAAGACACATAAACGTCTTTATTAAGTTCAAAATTTATGTTTACATAAAGTCCTAAATTTATTACTCCGCGAAGCTTTATAGGAGAAGGGGTTAGGTTGTTACAACGAAACTACACCGTATCCTTCTTGTAAATTGAACATGGGTGTGTTCGTTTACGCCAAGCCTTTATCCCACCGCCAAAACTCTATTAATAGAGTTTTAATTAATTTATTTATTACTGAACAAAATAATTGGCAAAGTCTCAACGTATGGCGATGTCAGTATGAACAACATAAGTTTAATACAAGCACAACGCATGCATTATATTGTTCGATTTTACGATACGCGTCAGCTCAGTTTTATTACGATATGTATAACAAGAAATGAGAAATCAATGAAAGTGCCCTGATAACGGAAGATAATTGTAAAGATTATCGCGGACATTTAATTTGCAGTAATTTCTTTGTAATTAATTAGTTGTCTTTTCTTTTCTGAATATTTGTTTGCGCTAAATGTGATGCAAAAATTGGATGAATTTTGTTTGATGATTGTTTTAGATTTCGTGCAAACGTTTGTTGATCAATTAATGGACTGATTAACGAACGTACAAATTGAGATAATGGAAAAATTAGTCAGCTGTATCAGCGATAAGTTTGAAGATAAGAGCACTGAATTTATAGGTAATCTGCGTCAATCAGTGGTCAGCCGACTACAGTAAGTGTTTTAGTTCGTGAAATATGGTGCTGCTCAATTTTTTCTTGTTTCATGTAATTGTGATTAATTTTGCAACAGGTGAATGCCAAATAATTTTCTGCATTTATTTCGGTCATTTGTTCGTCGAAATTATATTGAGAAAATTAAAAATTTGCATTGATGTTTTAAAAGGAAATTTCTAAAATTAATTTTTGTAATTCAATTTTTTATTCCAATGTTATATTTCAGGTGATAATGTAACACAGTATTCACTGAATAGTAATGATTCAGATAATAGTACAACAGTCAGTAATCACACTTCAGTCGATAGTAATTACTTGGAATCACGACCGATTGAAAATTTGTCACAAAAATCCAACGAAGGCAGAATCGTAAATGGCAGCAAAGCCATTGAGGGTCAATTTGCGCATCAGGTATTAATTTCTAATGATCATTTGAAATGATTAATGACGTTATTTATTTATTTTTTTTTGTTTAAATACAATTTAAATGTCAAGAATTAATTGAATTTCAAAAATCTTAATCAACCTGATATCAGATTTATTGATTATTTACGGTGCATTGAATGAGATTTAGGTATCCTTAAGACGTCGATATAATTTGAGACATTTCTGTGGCGGGAGCATCATAGCTTCCAATGTGATACTAACCGCAGCTCATTGCATGTTCATGTAAGTGATCCTGGTTACGTACAAATTTTTTTTTTCAACCACGAACAAAATATTATTCGATGAGATTTATCACTGAAAATAAAATAAGAGAAATAAAAAAAAATATCTTTCGAAAAAGATCTTTTTCAAAACCATCTCGTAATTAATTTCTTTTTCTTTTTTTAAGTGCAAATGTTCTAATCAATCCATGGACCATAAGAGTCGTAGCAGGAGAATTGCAACTCATAGAAAATGATATAAATCCAGCTCATCAGCGAGACGTTATAAGTATTACGCTTCACCAAAATTTTAGCAGATCGACTTATGAAAATGACATAGCAATTTTACACGTGAGTGAATAATTGAAATGAACAATATTATAAAACAGTATATTCAATGTTTAATTTTAATTTTAGGTTGATAAACCTTTCGAATTTGGATTTGAAGTTAATTACATACAATTGCCATTCGCGACACCAAACGTTGGCACTGTTTGCTACGCGGCTGGTTGGGGATATCAATTTTACGTAAGCGGTGAATTCAGAAAATTTTAATGACGAAATTTTTTTACAATTTTAACACACGAACAGTAATGCAAAGACAACGTTTTCAGAATGGTACGGTTAGTTACGATTTAATGTACGTGGATTTACCAATTTTATCCAACACCGTTTGCAAGAAAACATGGCATTTGTTCGAAGGGCAATTTTGTGCTGGTTACATGAAAGGACAAAAAGATGCATGTCAAGTAAGAACTATCTATGATTTTACTTCGTTAAACATCAACGTAGAAAAAAAGTTGTTGGAAAAATTACTATTTCGTACCTTGAGAGCGGACAAAAGTGGAACTACCGGGCAGAAAAGACCACTTTTCTGTCCGGCTTTTCCTCCCTAGGTCGGAAAAATGGTCTTTTCTGCCCAGAAGTTCCACTTTTTTCCTCTCCCTCGGCATTGAAATTCATTTACACTTCCAAAGAAGTGTTTTGATAATTCCAAAAATTGTTCATCCAATCAGGGAGATTCTGGCGGAGGCATGACGTGCAACGGAAAATTATCCGGTATCATATCATCTGGCAATGGTTGTGCTTGGAAAAATTATCCAGGTGTTTACACGGACGTGAACTATTACACGCCTTGGATAGTGGGACATATCATTTACGAAGACATCCGATTAAGTAAAGAGTCACATGGAAAGAAGAAAAGATCTGCAGCACCGGCGCTAGAAAAATCATCGACCTTAATACTTGTAACAACCGCATTCTGTATTATTTTATCGAGTCAATTTAATTTTCTTTAACCAAAAATAAGTCGAGCATTGTTTCGTAAGAGTTATTTATGGAAAAGACTGTCGAGCCATTGAAATGAATCTATTTAAAGTGAAAATTCGTCTGGCGCGTTGGCGGCGATTACATTCTTTAAACAATTTGCGACGTCACGGTTAGCTCATAAATTCGTCTATATATTTTATCAGGATAGTTTAACATTTAGATAGATGACGATTATATTCGGCGTACTAAGAGAGGCTACGAGGCAAGGCAAGATGTTGCTTTGATCTCGAGGGAAAAGTCATCTCGACTGCCCAAGAGGGGTATGTACGAGTTTAATTATACTCTCAAAAAGAATAAAGGCAGTGAAGGGCTTCCTTTTGAAAAATATCTCTTTTGTACATTTGTTCCTAAAATTAACGTCCCTTAAATTGACATTTTTATTTTAAATAAAGCGCATTTCTTTTGTGTATTTTTAAATTTACTAAATATATAAATAGTTTCGAAGGAATCAATTTAACAATATTCTTCAGATTTTCTTAAGAACGTATTAAAAATAAAGCTTTCTTTGCAGAAAGCAGAATTGTCAATGGAACGATTGAAATTTAAACTTTTTTTTTTTTCGACTGTATCTCCTTAATTCCACTCAAAGCTGATTAATTAAGATCCAGAACAAAAATTGAGTTTACGATTCGCGTCGTTTTGATCCTCTGGGATCCGAATCAGCAACAAGAATACTTTTAATTGTAGACGGTAATTTCATTAAAATATGCTTAATCAACAATTTACTTGATATATAATATGAATCGAAGCGTAGCGAGCCTCTAATCGCATTTTAAGGGGTTTGCCAGTAATTATAGACCGTTTCGTTTAGTTCTCTCGCGGTTTCGCTTACTATTTCGCAGACTTAAAAGTCCAACCGTGAAATTCGATCGAAACTGAATGGTTTTATGAAGTTTCAGGGGGAGAAATTGGAATATAAATTACGGCCATTCTAACTGAAATATCTGAAACAAACTCGCTAAATGATAAAGAAAGGAAAAAATATTAAAATATAAAATTTTACAAAATTCATTATAATTTGCAATATGTAATACTTTATAAATCACTTTCACTGACATTTCAAGAAGAAGACTTTTAAAGGCAATTTCAAAATGAAAATGATCTTTCATAACGAAATTAATTTTATTATAAACGTCTCGTAAACGTTACTGTAATAGAATAATTATTTCCGCGAGTGTAACATCGACGTAATTGTAAATCTTATCATTAATCAATTTGTAAAATTGAAATGAAAATTCATTTTAATTGTCATTACTTCGCGAAGTGACATTAATTATGATACAAAGTAGTTTCGTAATCGAGAGGTCAATGGGTTCCATCTAATGATCTTTAACTTTTGGTATTTATGATTCATTGCCATTAAACATACGACTAAATTTCATTTTATGGCTTCGTAACTAATCAATTGCTTTTATGTAAATTATGTCCGGCGAACAGTCATCTGCTTATGAATTTATTAACGTTTTACAATAATTAGACAACATTCTTTAAAAAATCATTCGTAAAATCGTTTTATTTTAATTTATAACTATATTTAATTCAATGAAAATTTGTATTTTTTTTTATCTATTTTATTGAGTATAAATATGACATGAAATAGAAAGTAAAATAAAATAAGTCCGATGATAAATCTGTGAAAGCTTTCGTTCACCCTCAGATACACGTTTAGTAGAAAAATTTGGGGCAACAGTAACGAGACCATAAAACGGAGAACTTTTGCCTATAACGATAAGTAAATGTAGTTTCATATTTATCTAGGAAATGATGGTATAGAAAACTCCAGAGAATTGTGCCAACTGATGTCGCAAAAAAAAAATCGGTATTGTACGGATACCGATTCCCCTGACAAATGGCAACCAATTTACATCAGAATTAAACGTGTTTCTCTGCTCAGGAGTTTATACAAATGACACTAAAATAAGATTAAAGATACTTTTTTTTCCATGTAATATATTTTGTGGTTTTTAGTAGATATTTTAATTTTGACGATTTACTAAAATAACAGTCAGTGCACACGTATATATTTTTTTTTGGAAACCTCATATATAATTAACAGTAGTATGATATTTTCATTCATGTAATCGTAAAAAGGTGAGAGCATAACACTCGGTGGACTTAAAGACAAACGACGAGGATTTAAACAACGCAAACCACCGACCAACGAGCTCGCGTTTTTCATGGCTGGAAAGGGATCTTAGCTACTCTAAGTAATTGCATCCCCCTTGAAAAAGGACTCTCAGGACTTTCATTACCGACATTGTGAAAACCCAATTGTCTTCGTGTATAAACAACGAAACAAGATTATTTTTTCTCAAGAGTTTTACATTAGGAAAAAAAGAAAAAAAAAATTAAATTGCACCCTCATTAACAAAACTTTCTATTGATCACTGAGAAAAAAGTTTGTATAAAAATTACCATACTTTATAGTAAAGCAGTCAGAAAAAGAAGGTTAGAAGATTTTTACTATTCAGTATAGTAACAATTTACTGAATTATAATAAAATTGTCTGCTTTACCATAAAGTATGGTAATTTTTATACAAACTTCTTTCTCAGTGATCATTTCTATTGATTTTGAAATTTTAATTATTTTGATTCTGGTAAATTATAAATGAAGTATGTAATTCATATCCTTTTTATATACCTATTCTATGTTAATTGATAGTCATTCCACGCACTGGTAACGTATTATCAATCATTCTATAAATGTACAATTGAAATACTTTTGTATTTAGAAGGTAAAACAACAAGCAATTTATATATGTTTTATGCAAGTAATTATCTATACTTACCACACGTTTTATATAATGCACAATTAATGTTGTAAATAAAGATATTTTATTTTATAAGAACAGCGTGTATTGAATCCCATTGTTATCGTTTTTATAAAAATAAGTTCTTTATAATAAAAAATTCCGAAAATCAAATTGTATTTCACAGCACTATTTAGATTAAGAATAAAATATTCAACCATTTCTCCGAAATAAAGTGATTCTATTATTTAAAGGTGAACGACATAAATCATAGAGGTGCCAGCATGTTTTATTTTTTATGGGTTGTTTTAAATTCGAGACTACCGATACACCTTTTATCAATAGAACGGTATAAAAAGAAAGTTCGACATATGACAGCGAATAGTTTTTGCTGTACCAAACAAGCCGCACTATGTACTTATTTTTATATATTATTACTTTTGTACTTTCTTTATCGCGTGTTGTGAAATGCGAAGACGAAATCCAAGTTGTTGTGTTACCAATATGGAATACTAATAATAGTTATTTCACGGAGGTAATATTAAAAATAGTCTCACACCTACTTAGAAATTATTAAAAGCTGAATTTTGAGTTCAACAAACTAGTTTCTGTTACTACAAATCTACAATATTAATAATTCAGAGATTTTTTTTTTTTTAATTTAAAATTCTGATGATGATTAATGGTTCGCAAATTTGCAGATCCCATTGAATTTTACAGTATTCGGACACCAGATTAATTTACTGCTAAAGCGAAACAATAGACTACTTGCTCCCAGTTTCCAAGTTTGGAGACACGACGGAGATGAAATTGAAAAAGTTTCAGAACTGGCCAAACCTTCATCATGTTATTATTTACATGGTGATTATTATACTTCAGCTGCGATAAATCTTTGTCAGTCTAGAGAAGTGGTCAGTAACAACATAACATTTTTTTCGACTATAAAAAATTAACAATACTTTTCATTACAAAATTTATCAACTCGATTATAATCAGTTTTACTGAAATGAATACAAAACTAACATTACCCATAATTCGCAATTAAAACAATCTAAGATCATGTAAATTCATATTCTAATAAGAAAATCCTGTTCCTAATAGCATGGCATAATAATGTTAGAGAACGAGACATTAGAAATATTCCCGTTAGAATCAGAAGATGCTTGGATCTACTACAAAACCAGGATAGATAAAAGATCCAATGAAATATTGGGCGAGCCTCATCTTGTGAGACGAGCTCAAATTCCGCGAACCTTATCTTCCTTAATATTCAAAAGAGATACCTACATCACAAACGAATTATTCCCGGATGAAAAAAAAATCAACAGCAATAAAAGGTTGACCATCGAATTGGCCGTCTTCTTCGACGAAGTTGGATACAAAACGTTCGCACCTTTTTTGAATCACGATGAAGCTAAAATGAGAGACATGTTATTAGCTTATGTCAATGGCGTGCAAGCGTTGTTCCATCATCCGAGTTTGGGCTCCAGAATAGACATTTCCTTGGTGCGTTTAGATTTGATGAAATCCCAACCAAGGGATTTGCCCCACTTCGGTGGCGAAAGAAGTAAACTGTTGAACTCATTTTGCACGTACAATAAAGTCCACAATCCAAAAAGCGACGATGATCCAAACCATTGGGACATTTCTTTGTATGTATCTGGATTGGATTTTTATGCCTACGAAAATGGACAGAAGAATAGTGTTACTATGGGACTGGCGACTGTAGGTGGTGTTTGCTTGGATCAGTATTCTTGCGTTATTGCAGAGTTTGGGGTGACTAATAGGTTTGGGAAGCCTTACCCATCAGCTGGATTTACTTCAGTGTACATTGCTGCTCACGAAATAGGTCATAAGTAAGTGAAAACAAAGTGAAATGAATTTAATTTGTATTAATTTTTTACTTTAATTTTTACACAATCGTCGTTGACTTCAAGTTTAGGAATGCATCACGATTCCACCGGCAATGCGTGTCCAAAAGATGGCTACATAATGTCGCCAAGCAGAGGAACTCAAGGTGAAACCATATGGTCGGAGTGTAGCCGCGACGTTATTCGAAACCTTCCATCCAGAATGTCTTGCCTTCTGGATCATCCTCAGAAGAAGCAAGACAAATCATTGAGTCATGAAAAATTTTCTAACTTGCCCGGTAGAAAATGGAACGCAAAGAGACAATGTGAATTGCTGTTGCGCGACGAGGACGCTACTGTAAGGACTTTGCATGGAGCTTGCGAAGCTCTACAATGCAAAAGCCCCCACAGAAGTGGTTATTACTATGCAGGGCCAGCTTTGGACGGTACCGTTTGTGGTGTCGGCAGAGAATGTAGAGGAGGACAATGTATACCCATTAATTCAAACGATTCCCAGAATCCTGAAATAACCAATGGGGGATGGAGCGAGTGGAAAGATGGTCCATGCAAAAGTGGATGTATCCAGAATTCTCTAGGTAACCTGTAATATAATTACCTATAATTAAGGATTAACCAATTTAAATGATTCTATAAAAAAGAAATTGTCTTTCACAGGTGCCTATGAAAGTAGACGAAGCTGCACCAAACCATTTCCAGTAAACACCAATTCAGGATGCGAAGGACCAGCCTACGATGTTGTACTATGTAAAGACACCAACTTATGCAAGAAAATCAGACGAACCGTAGTAGATTTTGCCACAACGAAATGCAGAATATTCAGCGAAAAACTGACTCATTTGGACACTGAAGGAAGTGGTCTTCAAGCTCCCCATGAACTCGAACGACCTTGGATGGCGTGTGCCATCTTCTGTCGACGCAAAGACATATCCTCCTATTACACTCCTCGTGTGGAACTCAACGACCTAGGCCTGGACCCTTATTTTCCAGACGGTACGTGGTGTCATCGCGAAGGCGACGAAGATTACTTTTGTAGGCAACACCATTGTCTTCCGGAGAACTTCCAATTCAGCAAAGACTTGACGGTGAACATCGAAGAGGACGACATGCAGATTGGTCCGCAGAACGCTTATCCCGGAGATCAAAATCTTCCCGAACAGTTGGTGAGGTACCTAAGTCTGGGAACGAACGGTCGACCTTTGCTGACGACGCTAACCCCGGACATTGCCACGCAGTCTCGCGAGGACGATTGGACCGATCGTGACTATATCGAGCTGCCAGAGACCTTGAGGCTCGCGCTTTATTCGAAAGAAAGTGCAAGTGCGTCACGTTTGAACTTCATGTAACAATGCGGATGAGTGTTTTGCTCGTGCGAACCAATCCGCCGCCTTGTCCGGCTTCAAGATGAATAGTCATAGGCCCTTATACGATGTATGAGACTGTTAGCGCACTTTTATGATAATATTTTATCTCTTCGGATGCGACATATATGGCTTACCGGTTTTCAGCGTTTTGTTCTGCCGGATTGAAAAGAAATAAAGTCTCTTTGTTCCCGAACAAGGTTCTTGTATGATCTTCTTAGTTCCGAAAGATGAGTCTTTCAAGTCTTCGCGATGAAAAGAAATTTATTTTCATAGGAAAAATGAAATGATTCACGTGGTTTTATTAAGATTGACATTCTTTTAAAGTTGAACGTATCTTGGGATTCTGAGTTGAAGTTCGTTGTGGTATTTTCATAATTGAATAGATTTTAATATAAAATTATTTAACGGAAAATTTTAAAGTGGTTTTTATGTAATGTTAATTATGATAATTAATAACAATAATTTCTAAAATGTAGTTATTATTGAAAAAACCAATTTATTCATTACTTCCTACACATAAAATTATAACGAGGAAGTGAAAGTTATTACATAAAAAAAAAAAAGAGAGAAGAAAAAATAAGATTAAGAAGTGTTAATAAAACTTTATAATGTCAATGACTATTAAAATCTCGACTATTATTAATAATTTTTGAAAACACAATTTCGTTCCGGGTGAAATGTATTTGGAATGACTGTATCGTTAAAAATAGAGAAGGTATAAAATACATTCTCAATAGCCTGAATCAACATTGTTCTCATTTTTCTTTACTATCAGAAATTCAGTTCAAGAAAGTGGATAAATTCATATAACTATCTTTTTAGTTTAGTAGATCATTAAATTAAATAAATAAAGAAAAATGAATAAGTTTTTAAGAGGCAATATGAAAAAATATCATAGTACTTTGTAATTCAAATATTTCTAATTTTTATCAAACATAATATAAACAACTAGATACCGAACAAAAAATAATTTTATCATTGCATCAAATGTTTCAACTATTTGTCAGTTGTTTGGAAATGTCGTACTTATTATTCATACTGTAAGCATATCGAGAATCCCCACTATGCGATGAAATGAAATGTCACTGTGCGAGGGTAAGCGAAGAGGTATCCCAACAATGACGTCAACTACTTTGCTGACTATTTTAGGAGTGTCTCGTTGTGGTATCATGCATGGGAGGAGCAAAGAACAAAACTACGTACATATCGAATAACTTATATTTTTTTCGCATCTATTTAGTGTACAAATAATTAACAAACTTGAAAAAACGAAGAGAAAGCAACACAATTATATACCATTGGAAAAAATGGATTTACAAATTCGTCGCTTCTCTTCTCATTCACTTTCACATTCAAAGTGGTTTTTCCAAACGCTATGAAAAATTATGAAACAGAATCTTTGAAAACAAAATGAAATATTTTACATATGAGAAATTAAATAGTTCGATTGAAACGGCAACAAGTAAGATTAAATATTGAATATAGAAGTATAAATAACAGTTGACGATTATTGGAGGAAAATAATGTAAAATGAACGAATAAAAGATAATGCGGAAGAACTTTCGAATGGGCATATTTGAGTGGTCGAAAGCACTCTTTGTCGAGTGTTTCGACGATTGGGAGTGCAACGTCGTTGTTAAAGTTCACTCTCAATATAACTGCCTTTGCTGAGAGCAGTTTTAATGACGTTCTAATTCGACGAGCTCAGCTCCATATATCTGTATCCTTATAGTTAAACGAACTTTAGATTGTTTTTAGTTTCATTCGTCTGAAAACATAAATTTTTCACCGGCAAAGAAAAGAAAATGCTCGACAGACTCGATTCCATTATCGAATTCCTTTGCTTTCGTTTTTGTATTAACGTAATATGCATTTCGAGTGAAGGTAAATCTGTATTTTCATGTTCTTTCCTTTTATTTAAGTACGAAGCTCTCATTTTGTAACAGTCTTTTGTGATTGAGATATTTGTGCTTTCCACTTTTTTTATATCAGGTACATTTGATTTGTTCAATAAGACAATTTTCATACGCTAAATGAAATTAGTTGTAATTTAGTTGATGGCATTTTATCGTCAGGCAAAAATATGTTACAGACGAAATTACGCTTCTTTGCGTTAAGTTCGTTTCTATTTTAATTTGCTTGATAGTAGTTCGTGTTAAAAGATTGCTATTTCACTTTGCGAATGAATATAAAGCAAACAATCTCGCATCAATAGATCACTTTTACGTTCACGACGAAAAAGATGTTTAAAAGTACAAAAAGAAACAAAAAGAAAAAAAACAAAATTATATGAGATTTATTGTTTAATTAAATAATTTCAGAACTAAGCTATTCACAGACCATATTTAAAACATAAACATATCAAAATCCTTCCACTTCCACTTTTTAACAACCTGCTGAAAAAAACATTTTCTCCAGCAATTATTTCCACCAGAGTAATAATTAAAAATAATTACATTTTTAACGAAATTACAACGATATTCAATTAACTTCTTTGTATTCCTCAACCAATTGAGTTGTTGCAAAAACTGGTTACATAATGTATTTTATTATATTAAAAAAATAAGCATTTTTTTTTTTTTCTAACACCTTTTGACATTTATTATGATTTTATGGACACGCTGGAAAGCTTTTCCTTAGTGTTTTTATTTTGAAAGTCTAATCTGATTTGGAAGAGTAATACGGCACATATGTTTTTGGCATATTCGTGGCTTTGGAATACCATGTACTTTTCTATACGATAGGGTCTTGGGGTGTGCTTTACCCTGTCACGTGTCTGCCGGGCTAAATTACTTGGGCGCGCCTCATTTCCCTTATCGATGTAGACTGATTGGCTATACACTTGGTCGAGCTTCACTAGAATTATCCAAAAAATCTAATAAAAAACGTATGAATCATCAGCACAGCTGAACGCCATTCGTATAGTTTGGACATAAATCAATGATACCCCTTTACTTCCCTTTTCTTACTCTTTATTAAATAAAAACATTTTTCCTTTCACTCATTTAAAGGACAAAACAATGAATAATTTTTGTCAGCGTACAGGAAAATAGAAATAATAAATGAGAGAGTCTATTTGAGATGGGAATTAAAGCAAATTTAGGAAGTCAATTTGAAAAGAATGAAATATTGATAAAGAGCGTATCATTGGACTCCGAAATGTCCATCAATTCCAACTTTTCGATACTATCCTTCGCCTGGCAGCGGAAATTATAGTCGTCTGCAAAGTGCGGGGAAAGTGCTTCGGGGCGTGTTCCTGCCAATCTTAATCGGAAGCTCAAATTCGGCGTGACTCTGCGCTCGGGAGTCACCGTCAGAATCAACATTTCACGTGTGCTATACTTTTGAAATATCCTTTTTCATCGAGCAAATATTTGCGTTGCAGAAAAATTGCATAAGCAGTAACAAACAATTTTACTTCAATTATTATTATTTTTGAAACAAGTGTTTCTGTTATAATGGCCAATGATGAATTCAGGTTTTAAATTGATTACAATGTCATTTTTTGTTGTAATAGGTTTTGACAATTTGTCGTCAAGTTTTGCCATAATTTTGATTCTGAATTATGAAAATTCAACGAGATGGAAAATCTAATGTCATAGCTTGTTCTCCCCTGCTAAACATTGTCCAATCTTTTAAAGTGATTATCTACATTACTATTATCTATATCTAGTAAACGGGCAGTTGGAAAGAGCCTTCAATAATAACGGAGCTCAACTTTGTAATAGGCAGTACTGTAATTGCCCCGGCAGCAGGTATGCGAGCCACTTGGTGCATTCGTGAGGCCGTTTTTATGAACGTGCGACTCGAACGAAAGAGGCGACGGATCCTATATGAACGCGCATATATATTGTACCTTGGCAAGAATCGTTCTAGTCTGCTAAACATCAGGTCGTGAGTTCAAATGCATCGCGGATACACCTAAAACGAATTCCTTGCATATTGCAGAATTAGAAAGAACGTCAACGTCTCTAGAGAATTCTTTATCTTTACTACTCTGATGTTCTAACTAAAACATTTCAAAATTCTTCGCTCAGTTCCACCTCAAACCAATTTCCACAATTTTCCTAAGCATTAGTTAAAATAAAAGGAAAAAAAATGCAGTCACATTTTTAAAACACCTTACTTCAAAACATTTCAAAACATTCATAACGTTTTTAATATAAAAATAAATATTAAATTCGTTTAAAATACACGATACTGAATTTAAATCCATTAAAAATAAGCCATTAAAACAAATCAGTACGGAAAAAAAATTTTACGATAAAAAAAAATTATAACTAAATTGTTTACAAAATGTTTATAAACTATTATTTATTAAAATATAATTATCGCTAAAGATAAAAGCAAATACATGAGAAATATCCATATTTGGTTGCATGCTTGTAATCTGTTTCGACACTTCTTAAATCATTTTAAAATAAATAATAAATAACGTTTTAGAAAATGATTAAAAATATCGCATCGTGTTATTATGATATTACTCATATGACAATTCAATGTTCAAATAATATTTTTCCTCTGTGCAAAATATGAAATAAGTATGCTTTCCATCTTATTTATGATTATTCATTCAAAGCCTTTCTATAATATTTTCTCTTTCTATTATATTTTTATCTATTAAGGAAAACAACATAGAAAGGTTCTTACATTGAAATCTCTTTAACTTTCAATAAATATTCTATTTTTTTTTTCTTTCTTTCTATTATAAGGAAATGGTTAATTCTTTTCCATTGGACAAAAACGAATTCATTGATTTTCTCTAATAGAAATTCTGACTTTATGATTAATAGTCTAAAATAATACTCCTTTTACAATATAATTTTTTAAATGACTTACTAATTTAAATAAATCGCAATTTAATTAAAAACTATAATGTTTTAATAGATTATTCTTAATAAATTGAATTTATCACAACTGTTAAATTTAAATATTATCATAATGACAATGAGATATAAACATAACATTAGTTACACAAATCTTTATTTTCATTGATGGTTTTCATAAAATATTATAAAATAGTATAATTAAGATTAAGTAAGAAAATGTTAAATGCCACAAGTCTGAAGATTTTAAACATTTAGGGAATAATTATTATTGAGATTTAAATTATATATTTAATTGAGCCAATTATTTTAGAAAATGTAAATTCCAAATTAATACTTTTATTTGAAACATTCAAGTATTTTTTTTTTTTTTTTTAAGTAACATTGAAATTATCATAATTTAAATGTACATAAAACACTGTATGATAATTATATGTCAAACTATAATTATCCTTAATTTTAAACTTTGTTTCAATGTCACGTTTTATAGCTCATTATGTTACAAAGGCGTTTTAAATTTTTCCTATTTTATTAGGTGTTTCAAAAATTTTCTAATTTATATTGAATATGATATTTTAATGAATATTATGTTAAATAAAAAAAAAATAAATAACACAATCAGAGCTAATGCTTCAGTGTGAAATTTAATTGAGTCTCTAAGTAGTTAGTTTGAATATCTACTTAATAATATACCAGAGCTTTTTTTTTTAATATTTTAAAACATTTAAAAAATCATATATATTTTTCAAAAAGAAAAAAAA